>JAVTVY010011410.1:0-51982 GCA_036873755.1 Hanleya hanleyi
CAATACACTAACTCGTGGTACAACGTGCGAGACAAGGACGTGTGGTACGAGGTGACCTACGAAGGCAAAGTAACTCGGCTGACCCTACCGGAAGGCCAATACGATACCCCCAAAGAGTTCATGGATGGCTTGAGAACACTGATGCATTATAAGTCTCTACGGGTGGTCACGAATACTTCAAAACCCGTCAAATCCTATCCCTTCAAGAATCATGTGGAGTTCGATTACAACACACACAACGACAAGGCCTGTATCCTTCTCAGCCCCAACGTGAGTGTCAAACTCAGTCCCACCCTACAGTAAATGTTTGGTCTCCCTTATTCCGTCTACCCGGGCCCAACCACTGACAAAGGCGACATTGCGATGGATATGAAAGTGGGTATGTACGGACTCTACGTCTACTCGGATGTGGTTGACAACCACGTTGTGGGCGATGTCAACACACCTCTGTTACGGGTGATCCCCATTAGAAAGAAGTATGGAGATCAAGTCACCCAGAGTTTCAATCACATACTCTACCTACCAGTACGACACACCGATATCAACACAATCACGGTGGATATAAGAGATGACACGGGACGCCCGGTGGCATTCGAACGAGGGAAAGTGGTGATGACACTTCATTTCCGACAAGCACGTTCTCCCCATTTCGTATAATGTACGTGCCTTACCAGTGTCATACGGCCAGCTATGCCGACTATTACAAGAAACAAACGGGAGGTGGAGGTCCGGTCTTTAGCGGTGCACGCATGCAACGAGGTCACGGGCTGGGAAACATACTGGGAAGCATCGTGAAAACGTTCTTACCTCTGGTGACACGTGGCGTAAAAGCGGTGGGCAAACGAGCGGTACGCAGTGGACTGCAAGTGGCCGGTGATGTCTTGAGTGGGACGGCACCCCGACAAGCCTTGAAACGACGGGCCAAAGAAGCAGGCAGCGTCTTGGTGGCCAAAGCCCTTAAAAGACAACCCCCATCACAGGGTGGAGTCATTCGACAGCCAACACACGGACGACGCACACCCCAGAAGAAGAAGAAGAAGAGGAGAGACATCTTCGCATAATGGCATTCATTCACTCCGAGTCGTGTCCGTCTACCAACAGTGAATTGGATTTGTGGACTATTGCCTTCACACAGACCAGTGTCGCCGAGGGTCGTTGGGTAGAACATCGGCCCCTGGCTAGCCTGACGGGAACGGGGCCGCTGGAATTTACCATTGAAAACAAAGATACGGCCTACCTGGATTTAGCCCACACGTACTTTTACGTGAAAGCTAAAGTGGTGAACGGAGACGGGACGGACATCGCGGCCGAAGCGGTGGTAGCTCCGGTGAATCTCTGGCTGCACTCGCTGTTCCAACAGGTGGATATCAGTCTGAACGATAAACTCATCAGTCCACCAATACGTACACGTACCGAGCCTACATCGAGACGCTGTTGTCGTACGGAGAATATGCCAAAAACACACTTGTCAGCCCCACTGTACTACAGAGATACACCCGGAGCAATGGATGCGACCACCATTGCCAATACCGGGTTCGGCCATCGCAGACAGTTTACAGCCGGTAGCCGGTCCGTGGATATGATGGGACGACTGCACGCCGATCTGTTCCTGTAAGACCGCTACATGATGAACGGCGTATCCATCAAGATCAAGTTGATCCGTTCCCCACCCACTTTCGCTTTGATGGCAGGTGGAGATCCCGCCCATTACAAGATCATCATAGAATATGCAGCCCTGTTTGTCCGTACGGTGGATTTGCAACAGGGGGTGTTGGTGAGTCACATGGAAGCCTTATCGAAAACAACAGCCCTGTACCCCGTCCGACGCGTACAGACCAAGGTGTTCTCTGTGCCAGCAGGTACGATGATGGCCAATCGTGAAACTTTATTTCTAGGGGATCTGCCTAAACGTCTTACCCTGGCGTGTGTCACCAATACCAGTTTTAATGGCCAGTGGCCAGAGAATCCATTCCACTTTCAACATTTCAACATCAACTTTTTGGCACTGCACGTGGCCGGTCATCAAATTCCAGCCCGGCCGTTACAACCGGAGTTTGGTAACCATCACTATGTGCGGAGCTACCTGAACCTGTTTACAGCCACAGGACAAAACAATCAGGACGAAGGAAATACCATCACTCGACGAGACTTTGCCCGTGGGTACACTTTGTTTGCCTTCGACCTCACCCCTACCTTGGAACACGATCATCAACTGGCCTTGCTCAAGAAAGGAAACTTACGGTTGGAACTGCGTTTCTCGGTAGCTCTACCCCATACCATTAACGTGATTTGCTACGCCGAGTTTGATAACGTCTGATCTCCGTGGATCAGCAAAGAAACGTCCTGTGTGACTACGCCAGCTAGAGTCATGGATACAGAGCAGCTCATCGCCATACTCCAGCAGGATCCCCGGGTACCCTTTCGAGGTGTGTTTCCACGCAATATCCTTCCCACCCCATCCACCCCTGCGGCCTACATTCTGAATACTGATCCTGGTACTCGACCGGGTGAACATTGGGTGGCTGTATACGTGGACGCCCGGGGTCAAGGAGAATACTTTGATTCCTACGGTCTTGCACCCGTGCATCCCGATTTGACCCAGTTCATGGACGAATCTACTACAGTGTGGCGTTGGAATACTAAAAGATTACAAGGACGCTTGAGTAGTGTATGCGGACAGTATGTGTGTTTTATCTTACTCACCGGAGTAGAGGACATTCTATGCAAACGATTGTACATATGTTTGATGATTATTTTCAAGCCGAAGACCGTGATGTCTTAGTGTACGGCTGGGCTGCCTCTCGTTTTAATGTGCATGCCCCATTTCTCTGGTTGTCTTAAATGCGTTCTTATTGTTCTGACGTTCATTGATGTTCAATAAAAAATTCATGAAAACACAAGTGACGTTTTGACTTTTTTTATATTCAGGCGAACAAGAAGGGTTAAAATATGTACAAAGAATGTGAACAGTAGAGTTACAATTATATTCAGGCGAACAAGAATGGTTAAAATATGTACAAAGAATGTGAACAATACAGAAAGGAAACTCGGCGTCTGAGAGGGTACTCTCGCGCTTTAAGGAAGCGGCGTAAGTATGGGAGGGCCTGGCACATGGTGTGAAATTCACACTCCCACATTTCGATGAGCTGGTACCCCATCTCTTTCACGTAATCCCCGTTCTCCACCACTTCTGCCCGTAGTTCTTCCGCCGATTTTCCACGTCGTTCGTTGAAGCGGCCAGCGCTGAAATGGCATTGGTGGCCGTGCCAGTAACACCCGTAAAATTGGAATACGGTGGGTTTATTGTGGAGTATAGCAAACCCATCGACGGGGAGTCGACGATCTCCTATCCGCTTCTCTGTGGCGTTGGTTTGGTGTCGTATAGAAATTCCCCGTCGGTCGGCTTCCCAGTTCAACCACTGGTCAGCCAGATGCTTGTACGGTGTACGTTCAGGTCGGAAATGCTGACCTTCCGCCAACCAGCGTCTATAATGCCCACTGGGCATAGGTTGGGCGAGAGACCACAGATAGAAGGCATTGGCGTCAAATCCGATGATTTTGGCACAGGGTTTCCCACCTGGAAGGGTGGTGACGTCCTTCTCGTGATAACGGTCGAAAATAAGGCTGGGTCCGCCGACGATATTCTGCTTTAAACAATCATACATATCCTGGTCTTCTTGTTGTATGAGTGAAAAGTACGTGGAACAATCTTGAAAAAGATGGCGAAGCGCGAGACCCGGTAAACTCAAGCACTCTTTGAATATGTCCACGTGCATTTGATCCCGAAAGGGTTGGGCCATTTTCTCGGCCGCTTCGAGGAATGGAACCACGTCTAAGTTGTTATAATACACCAGGAAATCATGCAAGGTCTGCATATGTTGGTCGTTCCATACTTGCTGTAGTTCCCGGTACGTGTCTTCCGGACATTCCACTTGCTTCGGATCGTCGAAGAAAGCGTTCCGGGGTGGTAACTGTGTTTCCTCCAAGCGGTCGAGCGTTGACATATAGGTGTAAGGGAACCTCCCTTTGGTTTGTGCACAGTCATAGGCCATTACCCACTGATCGTAGCTGTAATTTGGAGCTAAGTAGTTGCGTACATCCAGGAAATGGAGTGATGTGGTGGTGAGGGCCATGTGGTTGTTGATCTTTTTGATGACGGACTTGACTGGGCCAAGTAAGGGTAGAGAAATTCCTTCACCATGTTCAAGTCGTATCGCCCCGAATTGAAGCCGAGCACAGGTAACTGGCCTAGGTATTGTAGGAAGCGCAACTTCAGTTTCTCCGCATACGGCTTGGGTAAGGATACAGCCTCCGCCTGAATGTCCTGCATCGCCGACTCCGACTCCGTCTCCGACTCCGTTTCTGACTCTTCATCGTCGCTGAAGGCTACACCAGGTGTAGGAATACGATCGTCAAGTTGGTCCAGCACGTCCTCGAACTTGGACACCAACAGTTCTGTACTGGCCGCACTCACTGCCTCTAAATACTCCATCATCCGAGTAATCAACTCATGGGAGTCCCCAGTGGACACGAAACAGACAGGTGCAGCGTCATAGCCGGGTACGTTGCTGGAAATACTGACACTCAGGGGAATATGGCGCCGTGTCCACTGCGTTTTGGCTGAGAAAATGTCCATGGGTTCCAAAATGGCCTCGAAATCATAACACGCCCGGTAGGGAAAATAACGGTCCTCTAGTGGTATGACAATCCCCTCATCAGCCAGGTCTTCGAAAATAGTAGGCGTGTTATGGTACAATCCACCAGGAAATTTGCGTTTCACAGCGTTGTGACAAATCTTCTCGTGCTGATGTAAGTTGAACGATTGGTCAAACACCCGATGGCATTGAGAACAACTGTAGGATTGCGCGTACAGGCTCATATCGTAGATCAGCGAAAAATGACTCACCCCTCCGTTGTCGAAGACATTGACTTTCATCGTAGAGGCATACCGTTCTGTTGAGCGATGAACCAATTCAGCCACAAATGTATTCTCCTCCTCCTTCGGTAGTAAACGGTACAGAAAGATATTCACGTGGAACAGTGTTTCCACGACATCCAAATACTTGAATGGAACTCCCCGGAACTGCCGCGGGTCAATATCTTGCGCCTCTAGATACTCTTTCCAATACAGTGTTGCATTTCTATCACAATCTTTGGGGCTACACCGGTCCAAATGAATGGCCAAACACCGAAACAGACATTTCCGGTCTTTGTAGGGCCCGTTTGAGCCTCTCGCTAACGCATACAGTCCTATTCGATTGAGCAGCCAAGGCGGAAGAATAACAGGAGTGCCGATGGGGTGATTTCTCATTTTGGTGACGAAAAATGTAACGTTCGTCACCATTTCTACAGTCCATTTGGTGTTGGGACGTTGCAACCGGGCCCATTCCAATGGATCCAACGTAGTCAGTTGGTCGATGAGTGGCTCCAGAGAAATAACATCCGTGACCGTGAACGGCTGGTCAAACACATAGAAATTATTACTGGGATAGAAATACCGCAGTTGGTCCGTCTCTTTGTGCCGTAAGGTATACCCAAATGTCACATTCAATTTGAAGGCTGTCACCTGATCTGTAAAAATGTTCTCGGCGTAAGTAGGAAGATGCGTGAGGTCCTCCAACCGAAAATTATACAAATCCAATAGACGACGGTGACGGTGGAAACAACGGCGTATCGTGGTCCAGTGACGGCGGTACAACGCACTCACACGCTCGTCTTCGGGTAAAACTTCAGCCGGAGGCGCTCCTGGATCCTCTGGAAAATCTTCCCCACGTCTCATGCTATCGGTTTGGCTTCAGGCTCCACTGGTAGACTGGTCACTCCTCAGGTAGACTGGTCAGGTAACTCCGGTCAGGCTGGCTCAATCACGGTGCTGCATCAGCTTAGCTCGGTCAGATGAGTCCATGGCTGTTCAGGCAGGTATTGAGTAGGCTGGTCAGGTAGCTCCGATCGGCAGGGCAATGAATGAAGCAATTCCCTAAAAATTCTCACTTTTATACGCTTTTCCGTGACATTCGTGTCTTTTCGGCAAACTCCGTGTCTCTTCGGTAACCTCCGTGACATCTTCGGCCACCTCCGTGTCTCTTCGGTGACCTCCGTGACATCTTCGGCAACCTCCGTGTCTCTTCCGGCACCTCATTGACATCTTCGGTCACCTCCGTGTCTTCCTCCGTAACTACCCGACTGTTCCCGTGTAAACTCGGATGTACCCGGAACACACAGCTAAAGGACCCGGATATAAGTTCCCGGATGTAAACCACGGATGAACAGGTCAGTACACGCATTCCTATCATTCAATATGACCTTGAACTATCACCTGATCTCCCCGTGATGGAAAAACCCCAAATACAAGTCAGTACACGCATCCCATCAATGGTATTGCTAAAGGACCCGGATATAGGCCAATCCTTGCGAACGTGCAACAATATTACAATTCGGGGAGCCAGGTGTTCGGCACGTGACAACCCCAAGCAGACGACAGCGAAATTCTGGCGGGGAAAACCCCACAGACAGGTCAGTACATGGCCTATCATGTTCCCACGGACCTCACCGAAAAGACACGGACGTACCCTTCGCACCTCACCGAAAAAACACGAAGGTGAACGACATTGGAGGGAAAACCCCACAGACAGGTCAGTACATGTCCTATCATGTTCACAGGTCACGCCCCATTCATACAGACCGGAAGTGACGTCATACACATGCGCACGTGATGGAAAAACCCCAACCCTAACATGTCTAAACATGATCCAAGGTCAAAGACGAAATGAAAGGATACAGGTCAACTCAAGTGCACTCATTGACCTTTGACCTCTGTCACGTGATATGCAAATTTCTGAGGTCAAAGGTCAATACGACTCGAAATCCTTGCTATATACTACTTTTAAGGTTAGCGGTATGAAAAGCTACTTCCGGAAAGTAGTCGCCTCGATTTCATTATATTACATTATAAAGATGATTTTCTGGGAAAATAGAATATTTAATTACAAATATTTAAAAACTAATTGTGTGGGCCTTTGGTATTACGGAATTTCTCTGTACCAACACGTCCCTAGTGGAACAAGGGAGATAAACCCTTCCCGAATTGGACAATACAGGCTAGCACAAAAACACATGGTCGTCTGATGAGCATTCTCGCGAGCCAGTGTATCGATCGATCTGTTAGGATCGACACACTGGCTTGATTACATTTGCGAACACTTCGCCATCCATAAGATGTCTTGCGAATCGTGTGTCTCCATTATCGCGGAGCGATATCCGATACTTTACGGTGTTCTGTTCGGCCTTTATCCGGCGGAGAACAGACTCGAGTAATCTGATAAATTACAGGTTTTCATACCACTTCGGAAACATATATTGCCTGGGCTTACAAAATATATAGGTATGAATAACTTTCGTTTCATCCAAGAGGTGTGGTAGATCTGTAATTTTGAACAAGTAGGACATCAATTGACTCGAAAATGGCGGGTTACGTTGGGGTTACGTCGGTAGACTTTAGCCGATTGGCTGACGAATTCACGTGGTATTGATTTCTGGAAATTCCCTCTTGCAGTTGCCGAAAGTAGGCTGAAAATGGATACACACGATCCCAGGGTCAGTCTTACCGCGTATAGATGACCTAGATGGTTACAAGTTGGCTTGATTAGTTACCCATACCAATTCTGGATATCAATACATCAGGGGTTTCCTCTAAATCAAACCAATCAGTAAACGCTCTAAGCTGATTAGGTAAATCCGCTGCGAGGTATGAGATGTGACAGGTTTGAATTTCATTGCTGGCCAAGCTACTTTGATGTCGGGAGTCAAAGCAAAAGCCGTAGGCTTGGGATATCGACATGCTGATTCAAAACAAGCGCGGGGAATTAAATGTATGAGATTACATGATAGAGGCATCGAGTCAAGAACTCATTCGAATCACCACAAATGTCCAGGTAAACCCTTTGCGAGGTTTTACCTGGCCATATCGGATTATCCATCGATTAGTAGTCGTCCAAATTGTAATAGGAAATCGTGCTCTTCCAAAGTTTGAAGAAACTCTTTGCCTGCCCCAATCCTGAAGGCAATTGCAGGTCATTTTTAATGGCGTGAGACCATGACCATGTAATGAAAGTCGAATCACATTAACACAGACATAATTGATGCCAGTAATATAACTTATAGGCTTTTTGCTTAGTCATTATCAATAAACGGAAGGAACCTTTAAAATTCGGTGAACACAAAAGTCAAACTGAGTAGACTATATCCAACAGGATTATAAAGTGCAGAGCGGCACATATTTACAATTATATACGGTACATTGAACAACAAAGTAACGATAATGACAGGTTGAACAACACCAACAGGCTTTGGTGTCTGTAGTGCGAACAAACTAACACACACACAAACAAAGAAATTGTCAAGGAGTTTTTAATAAAATAGCTCTCCCCTATAATTATAACGACATCCGATTTCCACCGTCCCAACCCTCGAGATTTGTTGTTGCCTCTGCTCAGCTGATCTACCTTTTAGCATAGAATCCATCGATTATTTAGAATATATCATCTCACGTGCAGAGTATGTTTTGCGGGTTTGACGGTTTCAGTGGTTTAAAGGATTCACCCGTCTGGAGTTACTGACATGGGTGGTCAAATAAGTCGGGGTTTCGGGGGCGGTGCCAGGCCTTACGCCCTGGGAGGGGTGAGTGTGGTCGCCGCGTTGGGGTTAGGTACATTTGTCTTCAATCGCCAGATGGAACGACTGCGTTTAGCCGGAGAAAGGGACCGCTCATCTTTATCCAAAAGGGATGTAGTATATCTCCTGGTTCCACCCAGATTAGGGGTCGTCTCGCACATATCAGCATTTGTTATAAAAGTGGAAACCTGGTTCAGATTGGTAGGCATTCCGTACGAGGTAAGTCAAGAAGGTGGTACACGCCATACGGTAAGACATGTACGATACCCGGTAACAGATATTCATCACCAGTGACCATTAGTTACCATTGGTACGAAGAAGCATTATTGTGCAGGGTGGTGTGGGTGAACGGGTTGCATAGCATACTCTGTATGACCAGAGTACATTGTACTACGATGGAGTGCCCAATCAAACCAAACCAAAACCAGACCAGTGTACTAGAAGTTATTAATTGGCGAAGCTGCAGTGAGTGCCCCTTCGAGTGCCCCTTGATGGTTTAAATATGTCATTAGCTACTAAAGAGGTGTTTGCTTCAGCTGGATTTTTTACCCTTCAGCGTCGCTCTCCGCTGGTGTTTTGTCTCACTCCGATGGGGCCCGGTATACAGTGACGTAATGCTCAGGTATTTCCCAATTCCTCGTCAGCCGGGCGAGGTCACTGTAATTAGAATTTCTGGTTCATATTATCATACAGTTACCATGTATATATTCTTCTGAAAGATCCACCTATTTACGAACAATAATAAGTTATATTCATATATCAACCGACTCGAAGATTCCCAAATATCTGCCAAAAGTTGGCACAAGCATAACCACTTCCAAAGCAAAGGGTCGCCTCTTCTTCAGGGTTTTCTGTTTATGCTTATGTTCAGATTACGCTTCAGTTGAGGTGAGTGAATAGGATTTAACGTCGTTTTCAACATTATTTCAGTCATATCGCGACGAACCAACTCAGCACCACCCAGTCAAGACTTCAGTTGCAATACTGTATTAAAGCATCTGCATTATCGGCAAATGAAGAAATGAGTAAACATATAGCCCATGTTGTAGTGGAATATTGACACAATGAAGAAGTAAAATGAATAGGGACTCACAATAGCTCAGTATATGTACCAGTACACGAAGGTACAAGGATTTCATTTGCTGCATACATGCATATATTCTGCTTTTTTTAGCACATTAACCATGGGATCTGTGCAATACATTAACCAATAGTTATCGATTGATGAACCAGGTTGTAGAGACACTACTGGGACTGGAATCCTCCAATAAACAGTTTCCTCTCGCCATGTTGAATGGAGAAGAGATAGCGGACAAACATTTTATCGTAGAGAGAGTCTCCAGCCATTACGGCAAACCTGTGGATCAGACACTATCAGACCTGGAGAAATCCATATCAACAGCCTACATGAGGATGTTAGAGCAGAATACTATGTAGTAAGCATTTTGTGTTTATTTTTATTTATTTATTTATTTATTTTTTTGGTTTCTTTGAATCGGCCTTTACGGTTATTGTATGGGATTGCTAAAATGACTGGCTCACGGTTGGGGCGCTAAATACGCTGCGGAAAAATACAACCTTAAAGGTTTCATCAAATACACTTTGCATGAAAACATGTAGAAGAGTTGTGTAAAGAAGAAATTGATGTTGTTTTTTAACGAAATATTATATCATATTGAATTTTTTAACACAATAAATAGATGTGGATAAAAACATACTGAACTCGTAACCGCTGACCCGTGACATCATAGTCTGATTACGATCATGTCGTATAATATAGATTAGTCCTATTGTAAAGTACGTTGCACAACAATTAAGAAGACATTATGATGACGTCAACAAAGGCATTACGTTTTAGCTTTGCGACTTTGTTGGCTTTACATTGGATATAACATTCGCTACGAAACGGGCGTAGTAATGGAGGGTTTCAAGTTTTATGTTAAACATCGACCTTTCCCAAAGAAAATTAAACCGCTATTGAATGGCAAATATAAACCCTTACAACGAAAGAGTATGGGGTGTGTGGATCATTTGGTAGAACCTTTAATAGATTATTACCCTACCAACGCTCCCTAAATGTATATGTCGCTATATAGGATCTCCCTTTCTTCATTTGAATTATGCGTTCAGTGACCCCATCTCATGAATATTCATGATACGTGGGTCACAACCGCGCTCCTATATTTGGACCAGATCCACTTGCCAAATGAAGAGGGGGAGGATCACCGTCCCCATTTTGCTCAAGATTTTATTAGATCAAATACCAGTCCCTAAATCTGCCCCGTTTTATGATCAAGCTGGTGTCAGGTTGTCGGAACGATGACATGGTAGTAGAGTCTGTTTTCCACATAACTTGTTGTTTGTTCTTTTTGCAGTACATACGCATGGTACAGAATGATTCATCGTTCTGATGAGTTTTGGAGTCAGTTTACTGTCGGGGAGAACACGGGGGCCTTGGCCCGCAAAATGTTGAAGTATGCCCCCAGCATGATTAAGCCTCTTGTAAGTACTGGTATATGACAAATGAGATTCTGTATTTATGTACGTATTCATGTCTGGGCCGTGCGTGGTCCATGCAGCGTGCGTGGTGTTCTATTAAAGCTTTGGATACAGTGCCCTGACCGTAGTGTGCCCAGTGATATGCGCATGCGCATCCGGGGAGTAGTAGAGAAGGACATTTTCGGATATGCTCATGCGCTCTCTGAGAGTAGTAAAAAAAATATGTTTTTTGTGTGTTGCGTGGGTGGCAACTAGAGGCGGAACCGCCGGACCTGGACTCTTATATGTGGACTTCGCATGCGAAACCAGAAGTGGAACACTCTACTGAGAACGACAAGGGTGAGAGACATCCGGCTTTCACCCAACGAAACTCCTGGACTTGTTGGTAGGATAGAACAGATCTGTCTACTGTTGTAGTTACCTCCCCTTTAGAGTACCAGGCAGAGGAAATTATATGGTCTTGTTGTTATTAGCCGAATAAAAGAAGATGATTTAACTGAAGACAATGAATTATGTGCAGTAAATTGGTTATTGTGATCAGTAAAATGGTGCATGGCATGAGAGGGATAGCAGGAAGGCCTGTTGTACAGACCAGTATAGCCATACCGATTGAGACCACTCGGCCATCCTGACAAAACTGGTTATCATGGTCAAAATCATCCATAGACAGGAAAAAATATTCACGTTGGTTTTCGCAACATGTCGCTGTGAGTATCCGTAGATACCGTCTTAATTCCATGGGAAATCACCACCATCGGGGTAACGCAGTAATGTCGATCGACGCCAGTTCACCCATATCTCGCACCCAATCCCACTCTCGCGACATTTGGGCTAACATGCATGATACGGTCGTTAATGGCCGCTGATGTCCTTCCATCAGAGAGAGAGAAAGAGATGATCATCATCAACTAGGGTTGCGTGTTCCACGTTTTATTATCGGGTGTCGGATGTCGTCAAAGAGTGTGACAAGATTGCAACGCATGCTTTCTCACTTTCTAACGCTTAGCCTATTTGTCCCTATCGTGGAGTTGGAAATTTAAATTATTCTGCGTGGATGCCGAAATGCCCAAGGTGAATTGTGTTGTGTGGGCGATGTATAGGCACAACATCTTCTGTACACGTGGAAGGTTTTCATCTTCATGATGCGTTCAAACAGGTGTTTGTTTCAGCGATTAGGGGCGATCACGTTAAAGCTGTTCGGTCGATCTCCATATGGACCAGGTGTTGTTCAGCGAGTTCATATTGACCACCATTTGCGTACACTTCGCCATCCATAAGATGGCTTGCGAATCGTGTGTCTCCATTATCGCGGCGCGATATCCGGTATTTTACCGGATTTTGTTCGGCCTTCATCCGGCGGAGAACAGACTGGAAAATTCTGATAAATTACAGATTTTCATACCACTTCGGAAACAGATATTGCCTGGGCTTACAAAAGATATAGGTATGATTAACTTTCGTATCACCCAAGAGACGTTGTAGAACTGTAATTTTGAACAAGTAGTGCAGCACATGACTCGAAAATGGCGGGTTACGTTGGGGTTACGTCGGTAGACTTTAGCTGATTGGCTGACGAAGTCACGTGGTATTGATTTCAGGAAATTCCCTCTTGCAGTTGCCGAAAGTAGGCTGAAAATGGATACACACGACCCCAGGGTCAGTCTTACCGCGTATAGATGACCCAGATGGTTACAGGTTGATTGACCACAAGATCGAAATACTGTTGACGTCAAGACTGTCGTTGTCTGGGTGTCAATCCTTTGGGGGCTAACAGATTGGATTCCTCTTTCCTTATGCCCTCTCTGATGAAACTCGTTTACTGCACCCTTCAAAATCACCCTTAAACGCCCACCTCGACCTTCAAGCTTTCTTTGAAGCGATCCCGACAAAACATTATGTTAACAGCCTTGGGTTCGAGAGTGTGATAGTGTTTGGCGGAGGTGGGGTGGGGGGTAAGCTCTGTATGAGGTCCCGATGTATGGGGGGGGGGAGGGGTTAAGGTCAGCGTATTCCGGAGCTCGAACTACGAATCGGGCCGCCCTGTGGACTCGGATGTTGATCTGAGGCTCACTGAGTGGCCCTCCAAATTCGTTACGGGCCCTCTCAGGATAACAGGTGAGTCGTCAATCGACAGCATATTATCCCGACGAGAGAGTGTCTTCTGACAGGAAGTACACGTACTCAACATGGTGCCCGCTCACAGGATGGATACAGAATCACGCTGATTCATTGAAACTGTGGTTTATGGGCCGCTTCCAATATGGATTTCGCGGGCCATCATCACAATGCGTTTATTTTCACATATTGGTATTTATAGTGATTTGATTATTAAGTTCGTATGTATGTATAAGAAATATACGGTGGCCCGTTAGGGCCATTGTCGTTTTCTTTTGATTTCCTATGTTTTTCTTCTATTTCCGAAGAAACCAACTTAATTTTCTAGATTTTCTTTGTATTTTCCAAGAAATCAACTGAATTTTCAGCGAATTCATAGCAATATTCTGCGAATTTTCCGTGTTCAACGACGTAAAAACAGAGACAAAATCGAAGAAAAACCTATGAAATTCTTGAAAAACACCAAATATAATTTCCTCCGCGGATATAATATTTCCTCCGCGGATATAATATTTCCTCCGCGGATATAATATTTCCTCCGCGGATATAATCCTCCGCCTCCGCGGATATAATATTTCCTCCGCGGATATAATATTTCCTCCGCGGATATAATCATTTCCTCCGCGGATATAATATTTCCTCCGCGGATATAATATTTCCTCCGCGGATATAATCATTTCCTCCGCGGATATAATATTTCCTCCGCGGATATAATATTTCCTCCGCGGATATAATCATTTCCTCCGCGGATATAATATTTCCTCCGCGGATATAATATTTCCTCCGCGGATATAATCATTTCCTCCATGGATATAATATTTCCTCCGCGGATATAATATTTCCTCCGCGGATATAATCATTTCCTCCGCGGATATAATATTTCCTCCGCGGATATAATATTTCCTCCGCGGATATAATCATTTCCTCCGCGGATATAATATTTCCTCCGCGGATATAATATTTCCTCAGCGGATATAATCATTTCCTCCGCGGATATAATATTTCCTCCGCGGATATAATATTTCCTCCGCGGATATAATATTCCCTCCGCGGATATAATATTTCCTCCGCGGATATAATCATTTCCTCCGCGGATATAATATTTCCTCCTCGGATATAATATTTCCTTCGCGGATATAATCATTTTCTCCGCGTATATAATATTTCCTCCGCGGATATAATATTTCCTCCGCGGATATAATATTTCCTCTGCGGATGTAATCATTTCCTCCGCGGATATAATATTTCCTCCGCGGATATAATATTTCCTCCGCGGATATAATCATTTCCTCCGCGGATATAATATTTCCTCCGCGGATATAATATTTCCTCCGCCGATATAAACATTTCCTCCGCGGATATAATATTTCCTCCGCGGATATAATCATTTCCTCCGCGGATATAATATTTCCTCCGCGGATATAATCATTCCTCCGCGGATATAATCATTTCCTCCGCGGATATAATATTTCCTCCGCGGATATAATATTTCCTCCGCGGATATAATATTTCCTGCGCGGATATAATCATTTCCTCCGCGGATATAATATTTCCTCCGCGGATATAATCATTTCCTCCGCGGATATAATATTTCCTCCGCGGATATAATATTTCCTCCGCGGATATAATATTCCTCCGCGGATATAATATTTCCTCCGCGGATATAATCATTTCCTCCGAGGATATAATATTTCCTCCGCGGATATAATATTTCCTCCGCGGATATAATATTTCCTCCGCGGATATAATCATTTCCTCCGCGGATATGCTTTCCTCCGCGGATATAATATTTCCTCCGCGGATATAATCATTTTCCCTCCGCGGATATAATATTTCCTCCGCGGATATAATCATTCCTCGCGGATATAATCATTTCCTCCGCGGGTATAATATTTCCTCCGCGGATATAATATTTCCTCCGCGGATATAATCATTTCCTCCGCGGATACAATATTTCCTCCGCGGATATAATATTTCCTCCGCGGATATAATCATTTCCTCCGCGGATATAATATTTCCTCCGCGGATATAATATTTCCTCCGCGGATATAATCATTTCCTCCGCGGAGGAAATCCACGTGACTTGAATACTAGAAAGACGGCAAATTCATTAGCATTTTTGAGGCTGAGGAGTGAGGCTGATGTGCAGGTGACGTCACGATGGCGTCACTATGACGTCACATCCGGTGACATCCGGATCAAAGGTCACATCCGGTCACGTGACAACCGGATCACTTCCTGTGACGTCACGATGGCGTCATTATGACGTCACATCCCGTGACATCCGGGTCAAAGGTCACATCCGGTCACGTGGCATCCGGTAACATCCGGGTCACTTCCTGTGACGTCGCTTCCGGTCACCTGGCGGCCTAGCAAGAGTTATCTTCCCCTACCTAAGACCCCAGTGACTTCCAATGTTAATCTCATGCAGGTATGGGAAAGGGGGCTTGAAGATATCTTTGAACGCCACTATGAGATTCGCCCCCGTTTTCGTCCGGATGGGTACCACCCACGCATACTTCGATAGGATATCGATGCACGTCAAGATATACTGATTCCCATCGTTGTGTTTGGCAACATATCGACCAAATCCGCTTGCCACTGGGCATCTATTCCTCCCACGATGACCCGGTTCCGTAGAAAATGGCGACGGACAGATCGATGTAACTATTTTGAGAGTAGTTAATTACGAATCCGGGATGAAATTTTACATAAAGCGCGTTAAATTAGGATATGTCTATTGACGCCTGGGTTAAATTGATTTTTAATGAATTTAATTATTTAATAATTAAGGTAAAATTTATTTTCAAAATCTGACCTCGGATTCGTCATCTGCGTTATCCATATTACTTTATGACGAAGCTTAGAGTAATTCGGAACAGTGGAATTGGGTGCTGCCCATTGAAGACTGGGTTAAATTGATTTCTAATAAAATTAATTATTTAATAATTAAGATAAAATAGATTTTACAATCTGACCTCGGATTCGTCATCTACGTCCTCGACAATACTTTAGGACGAAGTTTAATGTAATTCGGAACAGTGGAATTGGGTCTGTCCATTGAAGCCTGGGTTACATTGATTTTTTACATGCAAATTCTACATGTGGCGCCGACCCCTAGCATGTTGTGACCGCGAGTTTGCGACACCCATTGCACACACAAATATGGGTCGCACCTCTATGGATAGCTGAGACATTGAAGTTGTGCACAGAGGTATGGGTTTATGTTTTCCAACTCAAATCTCGCAAGCCAGGGTCAAAATGTAAATGTCATATCGGTGCACAAAGGGGAACCGATAATAGAATTAACAGCCTGATTGTTGCGGAGTGTCCTTGGTCACCCTTATTTTGTATCCAAGCGTGCGATAACCAAATGAAAGCCCATCGCTTAGTCTTTTATTTAATAGTTTTTTTGATGTTCAACAATGTTGACCAGCAGAAGGCTGTCCATTTTTCTACATGGGGTATATTTAGCAATACAGTGACAAATTCTACTGTAACGCCGACCCCTAGCATGTTGTGACCGCGAGTTTGCGACACCCATTGCACACACAAATATGGGTCGCACCTCTATGGATAGCTGAGGAAATGTAGTTGTGCATAGAGGTACGGGTTTATGTTTTCCAATTAAAATCTCGCAAGCCAAGGTCAAAAGTTAATTTTTGAACTCATTTTGATACTCTTTCGGTCGAAATTCCTTTCAAATTTGGTGAGCTGATAGTACTCACCTAGCTGATTACGAATCTGCAATCAGAATTGACGTAGGTCTCTAAGTTTTTTTTAAAAGAATTTTTGAAATACTGAAAATTTGCCATCTACCTTGGGGCTGAAATGGTCTGAAAAATTCGACTTTCACCGATTAGCCTCAAACTTCGCACTAAAGTATACTGGAGGTCGTAGGTCACGAATATGATGTCAGATTTGACCTTGACCTTGACCTTCATATTAAAATGGCGATTCGAAAATTTGGGTATGACTTTGACCTTGGCGCAAGGTAATAAGATATTGTCAGACGACCTTGACCATTTGATACGTCATGACCCCATGACCTCTGCGTTGACCCATGACATCGAACTTGACCTTTGGCCTTGGGTTTAAAAATGCGATGGTACAATTGGAATGCACTATCGCAAATTTTATCTTGAGGTCAGAGGGCAAGGTCAAGGTCATGGGTCAACTCAAAGGTCACGGGGTCATGACATATCAAAAGGTCAAGGTCATCCGACATTATCTTGTGACCTTGCGCTAAGGTCAAAGTCATACCCAAATTTTCAAATCGAGATTTTGATATGAAGGTCAAGGTCAAGGTCAAAACTGACCTCAGATTCGTGACCTCTGACCCCGATATAGGTTTAGGGCAAAGTTTAAGGTCAATCGGTGACAGCAAAAATTCTGACCAAAATTTTGCTAAGGGGTCACCCTTAGGTGTTTTGGAGGTCAAGTTTCAACCTTCACCGAATGACCTCAAATTATGTGTATATAGGTTTTCGAGGTCCCTGATCACGAATCCGAGGTCAAAATTTGGATTGGTTTGATACAAAAAAAAGTGTCCATTGAAGCCTAAGTTAAGTATTGGAATTTTCAAAAATCAGGAAAAAAAAACCTTAGGGCCCTAGATCGATTCCGACCGCAGTTTCGTTATCAGCTAGACTCATACTCTTACCACACCAAATTTGGAAGGAATCGGTGAAACAACATTTTCATCCTTATACCTTGGGGCTGAAATGGTTTGAAAAATTCGATCTTCACCGATTAACCTCAAACTTCGCACGAAAGTATACTGGAGGTCGTAGGTCACGAATATGATGTCAGATTTGACCTTGACCTTGACCTTCATATTAAAATGGCGATTTGAAAATTTGGGTATGACTTTGACCTTGGCGCAAGGTAACAAGATATTGTCAGACGACCTTGACCTTTTGATATGTCATGACCCCATGATCTCTGCGTTGACCCATGACATCGACCCTGGACTTTGCTTCTGGGCCAGGGATGGCAGGCTGGAGGCCGGGGGCACTTATCGTGGCCTTGAGGTCAGAGGTCAAGGTCAAGGTCATGAGTCAACTCAGAGGTCACGGGGTCATCACATATCAAAAGGTCAAGATCGTCCGACAATATCTTGTGATCTTGCGCTAAGGTCAAAGTCATACCCAAATTTTCTAATCGAGATTTTGATATGAAGGTCAAGGTCAAGGTCAAAACTGACCTCAGATTCGTGACCTCTGACCCCGATATAGGTTTAGGGCAAAGTTTAAGGTCAATCGGTGACAGCAAAAATTCTGACCAAAATTTCGCTAAGGGGTCATGACATATCAAAAGGTCAAGGTCATCCGACATTATCTTGTGACCTTGCGCTAAGGTTTGGAGGTCAAGTTTCAACCTTCACCGAATGACCTCAAATTATGTGTATATAGGTTTTCGAGGTCCCTGATCACGAATCCGAGGTCAAAATTTTGATTGGTTTGATACAAAAAAAAGTGTTTATTGAAGCCTAGGTTAAGTATTGGAATTTTCAAAAATCAGTCAAAAAAAAACTTAGGGCCCTAGATCGATTCCGACCGCAGTTTCGTTATCAGCTAGACTCATACTCTTACCACACCAAATTTGGAAGGAATCGGTGAAACAACATTTTCATCCTTATACCTTGGGGCTGAAATGGTCTGAAAAATTCGATCTTCACCGATTAACCTCAAACTTCGCACTAAAGTATACTGGAGGTCGTAGGTCACGAATATGAGGTCAGATTTGACCTTGACCTTGAGCTTCATATTAAAATCTCGATTAGAAAATTTGGGTATGACTTTGACCTTGGCGCAAGGTAACAAGATAATGTCGGATGACCTTGACCTTCTGATATGTCATGACCCCGTGACCTTTGAGTTGACCCATGACCTTGACCTTGCCCTCTGACCTAAAGATAAAATTTGCGATAGTGCATTCCAATTGTACCATCGCATTTTTAAACCCAAGGCCAAAGGTCAAGTTCGATGTCATGGGTCAACGCAGAGGTCATGGGGTCATGACATATCAAAAGGTCAAGGTCGTCTGACAATATCTTGTTACCTTGCGCCAAGGTCAAAGTCATACCCAAATTTTCGAATCGAGATTTTAATATGAAGATCAAGGTCAAGGTCAAATCTGACATCATATTCGTGACCTACGACCTCCAGTATACTTTAGTGCGAAGTTTGAGGTTAATCGGTGAAGATCGAATTTTTCAGACCATTTCAGCCCCAAGGTATAAGGATGAAAATGTTGTTTCACCGATTCCTTCCAAATTTGGTGTGGTAAGAGTATGAGTCTAGCTGATAACGAAACTGCGGTCGGAATCGATCTAGGGCCCTAAGTTTTTTTTTTACTGATTTTTGAAAATTCCAATACTTAACCTAGGCTTCAATGGACACTTTTTTTTGTATCGAACCAATCCAAATTTTGACCTCGGATTCGTGATCAGGGACCTCGAAAACCTATATACACATAATTTGAGGTCATTCGGTGAAGGTTGAAACTTGACCTCCAAAACACCTAAGGGCGACCCCTTAGCGAAATTTTGGTCAGAATTTTTGCTGTCACCGATTGACCTCAAACTTTGCCCTAAACCTATATCGGGGTCAGAGGTCACGAATCTGAGGTCAGTTTTGACCTTGACCTTGACCTTCATATCAAAATCTCGATTTGAAAATTTGGGTATCACTTTGACCTTAGCGCAAGGTCACAAGATAATGTCGGATGACCTTGACCTTTTGATATGTCATGACCCCGTGACCTTTGAGTTGACCCATGACCTTGACCTTGCCCTCTGACCTCAAGATAAAATTTGCGATAGTGCATTCCAATTGTACCATCGCATTTTTAAACCCAAGGCCAAAGGTCAAGTTTGATGTCATGGGTCAACGCAGAGGTCATGGGGTCATGACATATCAAAAGGTCAAGGTCATCTGACAATATCTTGTTACCTTGCGCCAAGGTCAAAGTCATACCCAAATTTTCAAATCGCCATTTTAATATGAACGTCAAGGTCAAGGTCAAATCTGACATCATATTCGTGACCTACGACCTCCAGTATACTTTAGTGCGAAGTTTGAGGTTAATCGGTGAAGGTCGAATTTTTCAGACCATTTCAGCCCCAAGGTAGATGGCAAATTTTCAGTATTTCAAAAATTCTTTTAAAAAAAAACTTAGAGACCTACGTCAATTCTGATTGCAGATTCGTAATCAGCTAGGTGAGTACTATCAGTTCACCAAATTTGAAAGGAATCGGTGACCCAAAAAATTTCGACCGAAAAAGTATCAAAATGAGTTCAAAAATTAACTTTTGACCTTGGCTTGCGAGATTTTAATTGGAAAACATAAACCCGTACCTCTATGCACAACTACATTTCCTCAGCTATCCATAGAGGTGCGACCCATAGTTGTGTGTGCAATGGGTGTCGCAAACTCGCGGTCACAACATGCTAGGGGTCGGCGTTACATGTAGAATTTGTCACTGTATTGCTAAATATACCCCATGTAGAAAAATGGACAGCCTTCTGCTGGTCAACATTGTTGAACATCAAAAAAAATATTAAATAAAAGACTAAGCGATGGGCTTTCATTTGGTGTATCGCACGCTTGGATACAAAATAAGGGTGACCAAGGACACTCCGCAACAATCAGGCTGTTAATTCTATTATCGGTTCCCCTTTGTGCACCGATATGACATTTACATTTTGACCCTGGCTTGCGAGATTTGAGTTGGAAAACATAAACCCATACCTCTGTGCACAACTTCACTGTCTCAGCTATCCATAGAGGTGCGACCCATATTTGTGTGTGCAATGGGTGTCGCAAACTCGCGGTCACAACATGCTAGGGGTCGGCGTCACATGTAGAATTTGCATGTAAAAAATCAATGTAACCCAGGCTTCAATGGACAGACCCAATTCCACTGTTCCGAATTACATTAAACTTCGTCCTAAAGTATTGTCGAGGACGTAGATGACGAATCCGAGGTCAGATTGTAAAATCTATTTTATCTTAATTATTAAATAATTAATTTTATTAGAAATCAATTTAACCCAGTCTTCAATGGGCAGCACCCAATTCCACTGTTCCGAATTACTCTAAACTTCGTCATAAAGTAATATGGATAACGCAGATCACGAATCCGAGGTCAGATTTTGAAAATAAATTTTACCTTAATTATTAAATAATTAAATTCATTAAAAATCAATTTAACCCAGGCGTCAATAGACATATCCTAATTTAACGCGCTTTATGTAAAATTTCATCCCGGATTCGTAATTAACTACTCTCAAAATAGTTACATCGATCTGTCCGTCGCCATTTTCTACGGAACCGGGTCATCGTGGGAGGAATAGATGCCCAGTGGCAAGCGGATTTGGTCGATATGAGCGCCTTTGCCAAACACAACGATGGGAATCAGTATATCTTGACGTGCATCGATATCCTATCGAAGTATGCGTGGGTGGTACCCATCCGGACGAAAACGGGGGCGAATCTCATAGTGGCGTTCAAAGATATCTTCAAGCCCCCTTTCCCATACCTGCATGAGATTAACATTGGAAGTCACTGGGGTCTTAGGTAGGGGCAGATAACTCTTGCTAGGCCGCCAGGTGACCGGAAGCGACGTCACAGGAAGTGACCCGGATGTTACCGGATGCCACGTGACCGGTTGTGACCTTTGACCCGGATGTCACCGGATGTGACGTCATAATGACGCCATCGTGACGTCACAGGAAGTGATCCGGTTGTCACGTGACCGGATGTGACCTTTGATCCGGATGTCACCGGATGTGACGTCATAGTGACGCCATCGTGACGTCACCTGCACATCAGCCTCACTCCTCAGCCTCAAAAATGCTAATGAATTTGCCGTCTTTCTAGTACTCAAGTCACGTGGATTTCCTCCGCGGAGGAAATTAATTATATCCGCGGAGGAAATATTATATCCGCGGAGGAAATATTATATCCGCGGAGGAAATATTATATCCGCGGAGGAAATGATTATATCCGCGGAGGAAATATTATATCCGCGGAGGTCCGCGGAGGAAATGATTATATCCGCGGAGGAAATATTATATCCGCGGAGGAAATGATTATATCCGCGGAGGAAATATTATATCCGCGGAGGAAATATTATATCCGCGGAGGAAATGATTATATCCGCGGAGGAAATATTATATCCGCGGAGGAAATATTATATCCGCGGAGGAAATGATTATATCCGCGGAGGAAATATTATATCCGCGGAGGAAATATTATATCCGCGGAGGAAATGATTATATCCGCGGAGGAAATATTATATCCGCCGCGGAGGAAATGATTATATCCGCGGAGGAAATATTATATCCGCGGAGGAAATATTATATCCGCGGAGGAAATGATTATATCCGCGGAGGAAATATTATATCCGCGGAGGAAATATTATATCCGCGGAGGAAATGATTATATCCGCGGAGGAAATATTATATCCGCGGAGGAAATATTATATCCGCGGAGGAAATGATTATATCCGCGGAGGAAATATTATATCCGCGGAGGAATATAGGAAATATTATATCCGCGGAGGCGGAGGAAATGATTATATCCGCGGAGGAAATATTATATCCGCGGAGGAAATATTATATCCGCGGAGGAAATGATTATATCCGCGGAGGAAATATTATATCCGCGGAGGAAATATTATATCCGCGGAGGAAATGATTATATCCGCGGAGGAAATATTATATCCGCGGAGGAAATATTATATCCGCGGATTGATTATATCCGCGGAGGAAATATTATATCCGCGGAGGAAATATTATATCCGCGGAGGAAATGATTATATCCGCGGAGGAAATATTATATCCGCGGAGGAAATATTATATCCGCGGAGGAAATGATTATATCCGCGGAGGAAATATTATATCCGCGGAGGAAATATTATATCCGCGGAGGAAATGATTATATCCGCGGAGGAAATATTATATCCGCGGAGGAAATGATTATATCCGCGGAGGAAATATTATATCCGCGGAGGAAATATTATATCCGCGGAGGAAATGATTATATCCGCGGAGGAAATATTATATCCGCGGAGGAAATATTATATCCGCCGCGGAGGAAATGATTATATCCGCGGAGGAAATATTATATCCGCGGAGGAAATATTATATCCGCGGAGGAAATGATTATATCCGCGGAGGAAACCGCGGAGGAAATATTATATCCGCGGAGGAAATGATTATATCCGCGGAGGAAATATTATATCCGCGGAGGAAATATTATATCCGCGGAGGAAATGATTATATCCGCGGAGGAAATATTATATCCGCGGAGGAATATTATATCCGCGGAGGAAATGATTATATCCGCGCAGGAAATATTATATCCGCGGAGGAAATATTATATCCGCGGAGGAAATGATTATATCCGCGGAGGAAATATTATATCCGCGGAGGAAATATTATATCCGCGGAGGAAATTATTATATCCGCGGAGGAAATATTATATCCGCGGAGGAAATATTATATCCGCGGAGGAAATGATTATATCCGCGGAGGAAATATTATATCCGCGGAGGAAATATTATATCCGCGGAGGAAATGATTATATCCGCGGAGGAATATTATATCCGCGGAGGAAATATTATATCCGCGGAGGAATGATTATATCTCGCGGAGGAAATATTATATCCGTGGAGGAAATATTATATCCGCGGAGGAAATATTATATCCGCGGAGGAAATGATTATATCCGCGGAGGAAATTATATCCGCGAGGAAATATTATATCCGCGGAGGAAATGATTATATCCGCGGAGGAAATATTATATCCGCGGAGGAAATATTATATCCGCGGAGGAAATGATTATATCCGCGGAGGAAATATTATATCCGCGGAGGAAATATTATATCCGCGGAGGAAATGATTATATCCGCGGAGGAAATATTATATCCGCGGAGGAAATATTATATCCGCGGAGGAAATGATTATATCCGCGGAGGAAATATTATATCCGCGGAGGAAATATTATATCCGCGGAGGAAATATTATATCCGCGGAGGAAATATTATATTATATCCGCGGAGGAAATATTATATCCGCGGAGGAAATGATTATATCCGCGGAGGAAATATTATATCCGCGGAGGAAATATTATATCCGCGGAGGCGGAGGAAATGATTATATCCGCGGAGGAAATATTATATCCGCGAGGAAATATTATATCCGCGGAGGAAATGATATCCGCGGAGGAAATATTATATCCGCGGAGAAATATTATATCCGCGGAGGAAATGATTATATCCGCGGAGGAAATATTATATCCGCGGAGGAAATGATTATATCCGCGGAGGAAATATTATATCCGCGGAGGAAATATTATATCCGCGGAGGAAATGATTATATCCGCGGAGGAAATATTATATCCGCGGAGGAAATATTATATCCGCGGAGGAAATTATATTTGGTGTTTTTCAAGAATTTCATAGGTTTTTCTTCGATTTTGTCTCTGTTTTTACGTCGTTGAACACGGAAAATTCGCAGAATATTGCTATGAATTCGCTGAAAATTCAGTTGATTTCTTGGAAAATACAAAGAAAATCTAGAAAATTAAGTTGGTTTCTTCGGAAATAGAAGAAAAACATAGGAAATCAAAAGAAAACGACAATGGCCCTAACGGGCCACCGTACTTTCGTCGCCTTCTCCTCTTCTACCAACCTTCTCTTGTTGGCTATCCTACATCATCCTTCAATATTATCTCTTTCGCCACCTTCCTCTCTTCTACCAATCTCATCTTGTGCACTACATGCCATTCCTTCATCATCCTCCATCATCTTCAACCCCCCTCCACAAATTTGTCATCTTACACTCTTCCGTCAAACCCTGCCCTAAATATTTACCCCTTAGGCCTAGGGACTGAAACTTCTCACGGTACATCTTGGGGTCAAGTCCTACCAGAAAATGCTACATAATCCAAGGTGGTTGCCCCGATTTTTAGATATATATTTGGTCCATTGGCGTTCAGATATTTCGTTAGATAATCATATACATCATCACTATTGTCATAGTTTACATGGGGCAGGTGCACACAGTCATTTTGTCCAGCTGACGCAACCGAAGGACACTAGACTAGACTGAGCAGATTTGTTTATTTTGATACCTATATCTATAGTCTTATTCAGGGTAGGGGGTGATTTTGTTCAGTTATCCAACAATTCTAACATTCAGTGGTTTCTTGCTTGTTATCTAAGCATGGTCTAATTTGTCCATGCCTTCAGCAAACCTGGCTTTGTGCCTTCATTAAACTGGGCCAATATTTTCAGGAGAAAAAAAAAACAGAAAAAAACACGCGCACGACACAAAACCAAACAAAAACAAAGTAGAGAAAGAAAAGAAAACTTATAGAATGTTTTGAAAATATCTATTGAATGCAGATTTTACTTTCCAATGAGCATGAGGGGCACAAGAAAAAAAATTCATTCACATTCATAAGGGGTAAACTTTGTTCGGCTCCTTAACAAATCTGTGTTAGTGTGGTCAAGGCTTAATGAACCGTCACAAAACATTATTGCAGAATCATATAGAACAGGGCTATACCACCAAGCGCCTCCACTGAAAAAGTTTCTCAAATTTGGCGATACATTTCGCATGCTGATAGCAAAATACGAGCGTTGCGTGCAAGATTGATGACGTTACGTTTCGTGTCTAATTCCGCATAACCCGGGGCTAGGGGACGTATGAACCTATGTATTTTACGATGCTGATGGTGTTCATATGAACACCCACAATCAAAGCGTGACTGAAATACAACATACTAACTTTACAACGAAAATCATATGGATTAAGAATATTGATCAGGGATACGGATTTGATACTTGTGGAACATGACGATGCCTTGCCAGCATCACTGAAAACCATTGACCGCTTCTCTCTTGCATTTTTGTGTATACTATGTATTTTTTGCTTCTTCAATTTGGTGCTAATGGTGTTACATAAATTAGGTCTTTGGATTATGGAGGCGGAAATTCTTCAATGGACGACGGCTGAATATTCAGTGACAGTCTAGACGCTTGTATTTCGATTGAAATGATATTTAAATTATTTATACTTCCGATCATCATCATTTGCTTGAAGGTGAATATTAAAAATATAATGTTGTGAGAAACAACAAATCAGGCAAAACTAATAGAGTTTACACAGGCGAAGATTTCTTGTTTTATTGCTCGGAAATACGCAAGAACGCGTCTCTGGCCATGTAAGACCCTTGGAGCTTCCGGGGCCTACGCGACCCCTGTACCATCGCCCATTGTGCTGTGTATTTTTTTTATTTATCTACAAGGCCAAAACAAGAAATATGGATATTGTTAGTTGTTAGCATGCAGATTAATGAAAGACCTGAATCATACATATTGGCTAGAAGTATGATAGCTTAGTCCAGTGGCTGAATTTTGTAAAAAGTGTTCCAACTTTCCCCGGTCTCTCCTACATCATCAAACAAAGCGGTCAGATACTTGATTCTGATTGATCTAATCCTTGAACTTAAACCGGTGTGAAAGAAACGGTGGTCCCTCAGATATGAGTGTCCGATTGCTATGATTTAACCCAGTCCAGAGACTGACAAGGGTCACTTGGATATCAGAGCCCGCCCTGGATAAAGCATAGGAGAACGGGCACTTTTCCTTTCACACCGGTTTAGCAACTTCCCCTACACCTTGATACCTGCCTGCTCATGATCTCGAACCTGAACCTGCACCATGAACCTGCACCATGATCATGTTACATCCTCTGATGGTTTAACTTCTGGTCTCCTCATTTCAGCCCTGATCATAATGACGTCACTAAACCTGATCCCGAACCTGAACCGAGCTGGTGCGAAGCGCCAATTTTACACTACTATATGACGATTAAAACGAGCTGACGATGACCTATCCAAATAGTACTTGCAAATGACTATAAATTCAGACATGCTCATGTAATATACAAATAATTTTCTCAATTGAGACTGTCATATAATTTCCAAGGCCGTACTGGGGATGGTTTCATAATGTTGATATTTGGGGGGTGGTTCGTCAACAAATGCTAGTTCCAGTTTCCGACAGAACTTTGATAAGTCGGGTGCATGTATTGTCAGCTATTAATCTTCTGTCTTTTCGCAGAGAGTGTAGAAAATTTGGTAGGAGGGGAGCGATGGGAATATCCCATCTATCCAAATCTTATATCATGAATTCCCAGTGATTCAGAGAATATGTCATGCCAGATAAACTATTTTCCTCTCATAGGACGGTGTCGCATGTCTGGGTTACAGGGTGTGGAACAACAGATTAGGGCGTATCAGTTGTTTAGGTTTCAGGCTGTGCAACGAGACAGAGATGTGTAAGAGATTGTGGTGGGGCGGGAGGGGGACAGTGATATTGGACCTGGTTTGGGGGGGAGGGGAGGAGGGGGGGGGTCGAATGTCTCCAAATACCATCATGGCAATACGCGTCTAAGGCGCGTCACGCTATTGGGTCCGGAGTCCATTTCCCGTGATCTGGAGCATTTTCAGAGGTTTCTTTCAGATACTTATTGGACCACTTTTATATACTTATGAACGTGTCTTGAGAGACAAACTTGTTGACAGACAAATTACCTGTATCGATGAATAAACAACGTACACAAATATTACACTGGCGATGTCAAGCATAAATATTGTAGCTGGAGCTTGAAACAGTGACAAACTAATAGTCTTTACATAAATTCCATGCTTCACTTCGGGGAAACAATCAACGTTCAGTCAGCCGAGTTTTCGATCTCAAAACCTGGGAGGGGGGTTCAAGGGGGGGTTCAAGGCTTGACATCCGTATTTGAGTCTAAATGTCACATAGATTTATTTTCATGATTTATTAAAATATATGTATGCATCTATCATTACAAAAATCCTACCGGTCAGGAAACTGTATTTATAGGTATGGAACAATGATTATTCTACATTGACAATGTAGGAACACAATTATATCAAAAAGAAAAGGCAAGACGGGACTTATTCGAGTATTTACTTCTTTATGTACAAAATGATATGATCATATTACTTAGTTACAATTTGTGATGGTAACCAATATGGAGTATGGTCTCTCTATCTAACTAACACAATAAATTAACGCTCATTGGTATATTGCCGTATTGAATACAAAGTGAAGAACAACTTTTAGATAATATCTTCCAGTTATTCAAATCAGTTCAGGCAAAGAAAAAAAGGTGTTGTTTCTGGTCGATGCGAGCGTCATTGGTCAGACGCAAACATATTTTGTTTGGCCTTACTGGTATTGCATCTTGCTCCGGTGCGACTGACTGGGTTTGTGAACTCGCCAATCACTGACTGATGAGCGCGCTGATTAGAAAGCGCGTGGTAACGTTTCGGTATTAGCCAATAACAGCAGTTAGAAGAATGCTTCGTAATCTCTAATAGTGAGATTATTTCTTCCCAGATGCTGTCTAAAGCTTGAACTGATAGGAACGGTATACCTTTTTACAGGACCCATTACAAAATACCTGGATAAAAATGATAATGTTTTACAGTTCAATTGAGTTACTACGCTCTGGAATTATTCTCACAAAATTTATTATTGTCCACTGATTGTCCGAGAAGTATACTGGAAACATGAGAAAGTCTTTCTATATTTTCCAACTGCAAGAAGTGAAACTCGGAAGGGTAAGACGCCACGTGATCTTCCAAGCACCAATCAGCTGGGCGACTGGTCGTGACTCCCTCACCGACAACGATGAGGTAAACTACGGAATGTGTACCAAGTCTTCGCGCCACCCGTAAAATATCACTGGCACAATTTTCTTTATAGGCGGTCAGAATCAGGACTTCTTTGGTTGAATTGCTGTATCTTCGAATACCTGCAAATATAAAATGATGAATTTATCACCAATTCCTTCGGAAGAAATATTTTGGAAAGAATAGTGTCTCATGCGTCACAATTATCTTGCCTCTATAAGCTAACATTACGTTTCATTTCGTGCGAAAGTTCAGAGGAAGGCCCTCGCTGACTGATCATTTATTTATTAGATGTTTCAGAAAAAAATAATCAATACTCATGCCTTTATTTATTGGCTTCTGTCACTGTGCCAGATCATATAATTCATCATCCGGGCTACTCCGGCCGATTCGATGAAGTTTTGAGAAATATAGGCTTACTTTCGGGCACTTTTATACATAAAAGGGCAAATATTTTGAAACAACTAGAACGCAACGTTTCAGTCTCACCCTCATGGCCACCATTTTGAATTTATCCATGATCTTCTGCTCGGAGGGATAAGCAAATTGGCTAAAAATGACTTCAGTATGACACTGTATAAAGTCACCGGAGTGTCAGTTCTCAAAACGCATATTCTGAGGGAGATTAATTTACACAGAGGTTATGGTAGGGACAGAATGCCAGTTGGAGATATAAAACTGTATGATTCTGTATTACTGGTCAGAATTATGTGGCAAAATTGTACTGGATTTGGATCAGTGTGCCTTTCTCTCCGTTTATAAACTTGTAGCATGCTCGTCTCATAATTATGAACAATGAGGACGTCTTTCATCACTTCCCAGGCGGTCTGGCTCTACCATAAGTCATACTGTTCCGGAGATATGATAGAACGTTTAGTGAAGGATGAGGAGGAGGGTATATTTCAATTCAATTCAATTCAAGTTTATTTGCACTTTACATCCAAGGACAGTGTACAAAAACAATAATTAAAATGACATTAACATTTTAAACAGATTTGCACCATGTAGACGTATATAGATATGCCTGGTGGGTCAATAAAAAATTGGGACTGTAGATAGAAAAGAGTCTCAGATATAGACCGGACACGAGGAGACAAACGGACGGATTCGGCCATCACATGATACGTTCGCATTTTGGACGGGTGAATAAAAAATAAAATATGGCAAATTGATTTACCATTTGGGAAACATACCTAAATTTTCATTGACGATTGTTGTCCTGGCGAACGAAAGGGCTCTGTACAAGTCGGAATATCGTAGGCCTGAAGAGGGAACTCTTAAAATCTCATCTTGGATGCCAGCTCGGCGTTGTTGATCATCGAAGTCGTGAATGGCCGACGCTCTGGAATCAAACGTTGCCAACGCCACCCGATGATGTTCGGGATTTGTGCCGATTTCTCCGCAGAGCTTGCCGACGAGATTCGCTGCCAAAGCTTTGTAGTAAGGGAACTGGGTCGACATGATGGTCGTGTCTAGCATCACGAGGATGTCACGTGATAACGTGTAACGAGAGTTGCTGTCGCCACCTCCGAGACTGTACGACGGTCTGTCGCCCGGCAAAAATCGGGAGAGAAATTTGTCCTCGGCAGGGACATTGTCGGGTTCGTCTGAAACAGAGACACAACAAGGGTTAATTATGAAGGGTGTTATCATAGGACTTTTAGCAAAAAAAAACATGTTTAACCAATAACAAAATTATCTTGTTGAAATGGGGCCAGTAAGATGCATAGGACTTTTAGCAAAAAACCCAAACATGTTTAACCAATAACAAAATTATCTTGTTGAAATGGTGTCAGTAAGATGCATTATTCAGTTTCCTTGCGAAAGAAAATATTAAGGGCATTCATTTAGCGCATGTAGCCTATTTTCTAAAAAAAAATACGGTGATCTGTTGGGAACACAAACTATTTTTCCCCCCCACAAACTATTTATTTCGAAGTTGACCTCCGGTAAATTATGTCAATGTGACGGATGGGTATCAAATCTTGGCCAAAATAGCCATTGCTATTGCACTGAATGGCACACAGCTAGGTGTCCCAATGCACACAGCTAGGTGTCCCAATGCACACAGCTAGGTGTCTCAATGCACACAGCTAGGTGGCCCAATGTACACAGCTAGGTGTCTCAATGCACACAGCTAGGTGGCCCAATGCATACAGCTAGTTGTCCCAATGCACACGGCTAGTTGTCCCAATGCACACAGCTAGGTGTCCCAATGCACACAGAGAAGTGTCCTAATGCACACAACTAGTTGTCCCATGCACTGCACACCCAGGGTGCATAGAAAAAAATTTGAAACGTGATTCTAGGGAAACGTAGTCATAAAATAGTTGTTCGATGTTTATGAGTGAGATTATATTTTACAATGGGATGTCTAAAACATGAGTTCATAAGGTTGTTCCAGTCAACAATAATAAACAGGATTCTCGCACAAAAACGAAAGCGTTCCACTACACGCCATACATATAACCCCAATGGAATATTCCTTGAATTTCATGGCAGAATTTTTGGGAGGATGGTTTACTTTTTCGGTTATGGTAAGCCGTTTCAGTATCGATTATATGTCGAAAAGTTTTCGCATATGTACAAAAATTCATATTTATTTTACATATATGGAAAAGTTGTATACATATGTAAAATCCTTCCACAAATCTTGAATAGTTTTTAGTGGTTTTAGTTAAAAATTATGCAACCAATTGAAAAGCAGAAGGCCTACCAAAATTTAATAAAATATTAATCCGATACAACCCCTCTACCGTAAGCCTACTGATACTGTAACATAACCTCTCACCATAGTCGCTTCTGTATTGCACTCTGCGGCCTTGGCATGGTCGTCCACCGTCGCTGGCCTGTCGAAAGATATCTCTGGTCCTAACCTCGAACTGACCATCTCCCTGTGGTGTCCACTCACTCCAGACGGAGAAAGCGCAATCGACCGGACCTCCACCACGATATGTCAAACATACGCTCACCCCGGCAAGGAAAACTGCCACTGCTAGTGTAAACATCATGTAACGGCTGAATCAGTTGTAGACTGGCTCTAAGATGGGGCGTGCTCACTTCTTTGGACTTCCGCAATCTCTGAGTTTGATTTCACGTTTCCCACTTCACTTATATCCAGTTTCAAGAATGCAGTGACCCGGAATGTTTTTGGACACCCCACTGGCCTAAATCTCCTCCTAACCTAGTTAAATTATTTTGTCTAACTTTATCGTTAATAGGAGTTCAATCTCGAAATCCGCCCAGTCAGCATTATAGTAAACATCCTATCTCCAACTCAGTATCCAATCAGGGCGCTCGAAAATAGCCATGAACCAATCAGAATCAAGGTCAGATGTCACGTCAAGGGATATTTGTAGGTCAGTTAGTTTCATTGAGACAACAAGTCTTGTTGTTCTGGTTTTTAACTGGTTGGTACATCTGGTAACGCATCTGGCGAGAAAGCTCCATCGCGGCTGACGTGGGCCAAAGTGTTCTGTTACCACGATAGGCCTGTTATCTTTAGTAAGCCTACATTCCTTGCCGACTGCACTACACATATGTACCAAACCACTGATACACCGAATGTTGCCGTTGTTGTTGTTGTTGTTGGTTGTTACAGAGTATGTTGGAAATGCGGTAAAGGCATGCCAGAAGATAATGACATTGTATGTGCATTACAATTAGTCTTGGATTTGTGTAAAAGCTACATACCGAGAGTGCAAGCATGAAACACGATAACGAAGTGAAAACATTTGCCACTTGTGTCACTTTTGCTCAGCCTAAATCATACCCAATATGGAATAAGCTCCTGCAAAATAAAGAGATAGAAATGTTATCATACAAGTAACATTGGCGAATATTTTATAGTATTGAGAAATGTTGATGTACATACAATATAACTAATGGCGATATGGTTCAGTATTGATACATATATGTGGAATTATTATAACACAAGAGTCTCGAACATAACATGAATATGTGAAGAAATTGAGCATTCCCTCACCAAAAGTTCCTATAGGATCCAATAGGATTTAAAAAAATTCTTATAGGATCCTATAGGACAAATTACCTGTCCTATAGGATTCAATATGACATGTTGTTCTGTCTCATAGGATCCTATAGGGCAGAAAGTTATTTACCCCTCACCAGAAAGATAAAGGTTAACTTGAAAAGTTTATGTTATTATATTTGTTAACATGGCAGTGTGACAGTAGGCATTAGGACTCGAACGCGAACTGAACTCTTGGAAATCCCCACCCCCAGTTGAAATCCTGCCTATATTAAGATGGGCACCGCCCAAGTCAGAATCGCCAGTGATTTTCATCAAAAATCACCAGAAATTTTCATCAAAAGTAGGTCAGCTCAGAACTTGTTGGTAACAGTCTCCTAATGCGTCTTCATTCCAAAATAAATAACGATCGCCGATTTAATTTTACAATTTTTTAATTAAAGGAAACAGATTGAATAATATAGGTTCAGTAGATTTCAAGCTTTACGTGTGAAAATACATTTACATCTCTTTAATGGTTTTCAGTGCCCTTGTACAGGATCAAAACAACTTTTTGAATCACATTATTTTCCCAACAATACAACAAATTTTTATATATAGTACTATAGTAGAAAGGTAGCATTTATGTAGTTTACGGTAATTCAACTCAAGACCAACACCTTCTATGCACAATAATAATGATTCTATGTCATTCTCCTGAGCATAACCGGTACAAAGAGGAATAAATAGCGTCTCTACATCACGTTGTTATCTAGATATATGAGACAACACATTTTGGGCATCGGCAATCTGATGAATGTACTATTCCGGTTTTCTTGTTTTCACATTATATTCTATGGCGGTTGATCGGTGATTTTCTTCATTGATAAACGTTAAACCACCTCAGCTTCGTTATGGAAACAGCGCTGATTGTTTGAGGGTATATGCAGTACTTAACATTAACCTCAGGGCCATGTGCCATACAGTGGGACAGGGTATTTTTAGCTGTGGGTAATTTGACCTGAATTTGAAGGCTCCAGCCTGGTGTGGCCAATGTGAAATAGGATACACGTTAAAGGCTACAGTTTACATACACAATGTATATCTATAACAATATACTGAAGTGTTAATTATCAATCTAATTTTAATCAGAATTATTTCAGATCAGAACTTGCTGGTAACAATGCCCTAATGCACGTTCATGCCAAAAATCAAGGTTCTAATGTCAATGGTTCTCCTTATTTTGCCGACGAAAGGATTCGGATGGACTGACTGACTGACTCACTCACTCATTACCGGACAATTTGCGATCTGTAGCCTACTTCGTAGGAATAAATGAAGACAAATGACGTCAGAACACTTATGTAAGACCATCTACAGCATTTTGAAAACTTCCTTACTTAATTCAGAAAGTATCTGCTGATTTCCGGCTGCAACCCCTGAAATGGTTGTATGGCCTGAGGATTCAGAAGGAATCCCGCGTTCATTTTAAGAGTGTACCCTGTCAAAATGCCGCTTCAGGTACATTATAGTTTCTGGCCATCCAATAATGTTTAATTATTGTTGGGGAACACATTCATGAGTACACACGCATTGTCATTTTTACAAACTACATGAGGACACCTTGAACTTTGAAAATTACTCAATTAGGCCTCTGATAAAATGCATTCTGAACACGGTCAAAACCCCAGCCTCTGTCATGTTGTATCTTAATGTCCAACGGAGTTATCTCCCCACCGCTCCATTGTGCGTGTCTATAGAGGGCGCTGTCATTCGATTCATTTGTAAACATGGCCGCCGCATTGAGAACAGTGAAAGAGAACAACTCTACTAAATCAACAGATTAAGAGTATGCACACAATTAATATGAAATAATACCAAAAAAAACATAGAAAAACATGCAAGTGAACAAGATTTGATAGACTTGCACTTCTGTGGAAACATAAACCATTTGACTAGAAAATAAGTAACAGTAAACTGCATAAATTACAACCTAAGAAAATGCTGGGAAATCACCCAAAATTATTTAATGAAAGCCCCTCCCTCTAAAGTAAAACGTGCCAAATCAATAATTTGCCGATAATAAAGTTTGCCGACATTCATAATACTGATAAATTTATAAAAATATATTTCTGAACGTACTTAGGCAAATATTTAGCCTTGAGATGTTGTAGACTTTGACAATCGATTAAAAAATGAAATTCATCCCTAGTCTTCTCTTACAAAAACGACGATCAGCATGAATATAGAAAGACTGTGATTGCATGTCCAAAATCTACATATAGCCAATCTATACTTTTCAGGCAACCTAACTCAGTAATTTTAAAAGCAAATTCTGTTTTAAACATTGCATAATACCTAAGTTTTGGGAAAGTGGTGACTTCACAGAATCATTGCTGTATAAGGAAATCTGTTTGTTTCTGTTTCACTTCACTAATTTGTGTATCATCATTCTCCCAATTATAACTCAGTTCACAAGTCCTCTTTACAAAGGAAAGCCATTCTTATTTTAAAATATTGGTATCAAACAACGACCTCAAAATGTTACACATTCTAGTTGAATATTTTGTATTTTCATTGCTAGTCATCTTTACCCAAAAACTATAATTATACGAACATTGACAAGAGCTCAAGCAAGTGATCACAAATACTCGACTAAAATGTACAATGAACTAAGATCATTATTTGATGCTGGTACTTTCAAATCATAATGGTTGTCTTATGTCAGAGGAATTTTAGACCCGTGTGGTCTAACCTGTATTTGGAAGAATAATGGTACAACTAATTTAAAGTGGTTAAAAAGTCAGGTGAAACAAAAGCAAACAGATATCTTCAGCAACGGTTTTGTGACTTAAATAGTTTGTCAAAGCTCAGATACTATGCATTGTTTAAAAAAGAATTTTGTTTTGAATCGTATTTAGTAAGACTACAAGAAACTAGCCATTTGTAGTCATAGTATATCAATTGGGAGAGGGCGCTACAAAGATGTAGAATTTAATCCTGACTTGAATGTGAGACTGTACAAGACCTTCGGGCAAACCTTTTACCAAAATATGTCCATAAATATGTTAACCAACATAAATTTATTTCTCCGATGAGTGTAGATAAATTGTTTTTTTCAGCAGCTTGTTGACTTGGCAAGATTTATTTCAGAGGCTGTGCTTTTGATAGATGATTTTGGGTGACTTCCCCATCATTATATTTCACTGTATATATACTCTAATGTTTGTTGTTAAGTTTGTTGGTATAAATGGTTGTCCCAACTGTTTCATTTGTGTGTTTATTCATGTATATTTTATTCTTTCAAAGGTTTGTTTCTACATTGATCATCTATTCCCTCTCACCACGGTTGTTGTCTTTCTAAGTGATTTTCCCTATTATTATACTTTGAAAATTGCACTGTCTAGTCCTAGTTATGTTGAAGATTCTATGAACCTATTAATGGTGTGTTTATAATTCATTAATTTATTAATGTACTGTTTAATGTTATGATTTTATGAATATTGAATACTGTTATAATTTAATGAGTATAATGACATTATGACATAACAGAACATTATGACAATTGTTCAGTTAATCTCTAGCCATACAGTCGTCATATGTATATATTATTTTTCAATACTCTGTATCTGGAGTTCAAGAGAATAAAATTCAGTCATTTTGAAAAATCTTATTTAGCGAAAAAGCCTATGCATAAGTCATAAGTCTTACTATCTATCAGCTTAACGTCTAACAATATCATTTGCAAAATCCGAGTGTAATTTAAAATGTAATTTAAAATGTAAAATAGTGGAAGAAGGTGTGTTGCCATTTGGCAGTTGCGACTTCTTGCGCGTGACAAATGGCAACACTGCCGTAACAACATCGTTAAGATGTCGGACCATACTGTTTTAGTCATTAAGTCATGTCTAATTCCGCTTAACCCGGGGCTAGGGGCCGTATGAACCCATGTACTCATATGAACAGTCACAATCAAAGCGTGACTGAGATACATCATTCTTTAGATGACGACTTTACAACGAATATTATGGATTAAGAATACTGATCAGCGATACGGATTTGATATTTTTGGAACATCATGATGTCTTTCCGGCATCATTGAAAACTTGTTGACCGCTTCTCTCTTGCATGAAACAAGCCTATGTTTATGTATACGATTGTCTTTTTGAATTTGGTGCTAATACTGTTATATGGAATATGGAATAGGTCTTTGGATTATGGACGCGGATATTCTCTAATGGACGACGGCTGAATTATCAATGACGGACTAGACGCTTGTATATCACAGGATAAATTTTGTTTAGGGATTATTACACCTTCGTATATCCCAAGTAATGAAGTTCCTGCTCAAAAGTCTTGTAACATAAAGAGAAAACATCAGGATAAATGTGAAAAAATCTTCTTCTTTTTTATTTCGGCCTGCTGGGTTACAGTCTTTATTATGAAGCCAAATGGCAACATTGAAATAATGTGGGTGTAGTTACATCAACTCAAAATTAACAATTTGTAAAAGAAACTGAATGTAACAAGTTGGTACCATAGCTAAATCAGTCTGCTTATTTTTGTTCATTACATGGGTTTTTTTATTTATTTTATAGCTATGGTATAATAACAGTTTCATTTATAAATTGTTAATTTTGAATTGATGTAACTACACCCACATTATCCCAATATTGCCATTTGGCTTCATAATAAGGACTGTAACCTAGCAGGCCGAAAAAAAAAACAATTTTCACATTTATCCTGATGTTTTCTCTTTATGTTAGAAGACTTGGATATTTGAGCAGGATAGAAAGGGTTAAAAGTACCGTATTTAATATTATGTCCAGAAACTAATTGCACCACACATACCGCTATACAATAGTCCATAGGAGACTAGTGGCATGTACCCGAAGATAAAAACATGCTACAATTTGTAAGTATACATGGTGCTACTGATTTTCATCCATTGATGGCAAAGAAAATAACTGTCGACTTCGCTGATATTTTCTCTTGACCTTTTTCCAATAGAAACATATCCTCGACGTTTTCTATGAGACCTGCTAGATATGAAAGAGAGTCATTATTTTGGACAAAATAAATGATTGCGGACAAAATAAATGACATTCATACACTTTGAGACTTAATTACGGAAAACTGGGCGAGAAAACACAGAAACAAAAGTCAATTCTAAATTCAGGAATGTCTTTACACCTTAGAATTGAGGTCATAAACCCTGGTATATTAAAGCTACGAACGAAGTATTGTCCAGCTCCCGAGAGTTACACCGTAAATTTATTAGGAGGAGCGCAGGGCTGGAATGGAGAGCCATCATTGGATCACATTCTTGGTATATTCCACTAGTCTCATTAAGGTATTAATCGAGTGTACACAAGCCAAAATGAAGACATAGAGACCGCTCTGTCGCATGTAGGTACACCGTCGTGATATGACTGAAAACTTGTTGCAGGCGACTTTAAATCGTATTCACCCACTCGCATCACATTTTTGCGTTCAAAACAGGTTCATATTCCGCCCATGAATACCTGATAATATCGCACATATATGATGGGTGAACACAGGAGAAGCAAACATTATTTTTCTTTTCGGGATAAGTGAGAGCGGGAAAAGGGGTACAAATTGTCACGACACACAAGTGTACATATTGTTTTTAAGGCTGTGAACACTGCCGTGAATTGACAATCGGTATTCATGACTGACACTCCACGGCACGTATTCCAGTTTAACAGGTATTGGACGTTTGCGGAGAGGAGGGGAGGGAGTGGTGTGTCTTCCTCCCGCGAAGCGAGTGATCCAGGGATCCTTCATTTTACGCACTTTGGCGCATTTTCAGAGAAATTTTCGCAATTTACGCCTTTCTAACTCTTTCAAAGACGAAAAATAAATCTTCCTCAGATATTGGTGCTCAGATGAAATCATCTTCTCGTCAGTTTAAGTCATAGTCAACTTCCAACACCTCTGCAAGAAAAGTTCAATTCATCGATGTGTAAGTTAATTGCATCAATGCCAAGCTTTATTTGTTTGAAGCTGTGGGTGCCAAACGCGGTAATTTCCGTAGTTTTTATCGAAAAAGAGAGGCGGAAATCATATGAAACTGATAATCCATGAAGACTCTATTGGACCTAAATCTAAATCAAATAGGAAAAACACTGGGAATAAATTTGTACTTTGCATGAAACTGCAATTTAAAACTAATTTGGACGAGTTAAGAAAGAAAGGGATGTGTCGGGGGTATTTTGAAAGTTCAGACGCTTCTCTACTAATTTTTGACTCATTTCAAGGCACTTCAGTGACAGTTATTGGGTGAACCAAAGTTGCCCTTGCTCAACCCTCTTCACCTCCCCCCGCCCCCCCCCACTCCCCTCTTTTCATATGGGGCGATCCCTGAAATAGTTAAAAACTGGACCCTGATTTTTTGGTAGATGATGGATATAATGCATGTGTCCCACTTCACCCCCGTCCCATGTTTTCCAGCTCTATTATTTTATCAAGATTTCATCCACAGTCAAATACCACCATTCTCAGGATGTATACACAGTCGATTTACTACATATCCATTTCGTAGTGGTTGTGACCTACCCACACATGCGGGATTTTGCTATGTTATCGTCATTTGACACTGGACTGCGAACGGGCCAAAGGCTGCAAATAAGAAGGTCAACCAATCAAAGCACGAGTAGCGGAAACGACCAATGAGATAACAGGTCATCTGGAGGAGTTCCAGGTCACCCACGTGCTAAGCTGAAAATAACCGAGCCGGATATTTTCCTCAGAGTCCAGCATATATAACGCACATGGTCCATCTCGACTGCAGTAATCGTTCTATCCTGCAGAGATCCGACAGAAAATCAAAGAAGAAACGACAACGTTTGCAATAAGGTGAGTTTAATTATTATGGCGCTTTGATGAGAAGCAATAGTATTTTCAAAGTTTATTTTTCAAAGTTTTTTATCCGAATACCCGTTACTATCGTTTTTAATTCGAGACATTCGTCTACTTTATTTAAGTTCATTAAATTTCTTTCATAGTTAATCAATTTTCCATTCTGTTGATTCCATATCTGTCAGGTATAGCTGTTGATTCCATATCTGTCAGGTATAGCTGTTGATTCCATATCTGTCAGGTATAGCTGTTGATTCCATATCTGTCAGATATAGCTGTTGATTCCATATCTGTCAGGTATAGCTGTTGATTCCATATCTGTCAGGTATAGCTGTTGATTCCATATCTGTCGGGTATAGCTGTTGATTCCATATCTGTCGGGTATAGCTGTTGATTCCATATCTGTCGGGTATAGCTGTTGATTCCATATCTGTCGGGTATAGCTGTTGATTCCATATCTGTCAGGTATAGCTGTTGATTCCATATCTGTCAGGTATAGCTGTTGATTCCATATCTGTCAGGTATAGCTGTTGATTCCATATGTGTCAGGTATAGCTGTTGATTCCATATCTGTCAGGTATAGCTGTTGATTCCATATCTGTCAGGTATAGCTGTTGATTCCATATCTGTCAGGTATAGCTGTTGATTCCATATCTGTCAGGCATAGCTGTTGATTCCATATCGTAGAACCCTTGGCTGTTGATTCACTATCTGTCAGGTATAGCTGTTGATTCCAAATATCTGTCGGGTATAGCTGTTGATTCCATATCTGTCAGGTATAGCTGTTGATTCCATATCTGTCAGGTATGGCTATTTGATTCCATATCTGTCAGGTATGGCTGTTGATTCCACATATCTGTCAGGTATGGCTGTTGATTCATATCTGTCAGGTATGGCTGTTGATTCCATATCTGTCAGGTATAGCTGTTGATTCCATATCTGTCAGGTATAGCTGTTGATTCCATATCTGTCAGGTATAGCTGTTGATTCCATATCTGTCAGGTATAGCTGATATGAGGTTGCCATCTTATCTCAGTTCGATGAGTACAATGTACCGGTACAATAAATTGGGATGAATATATTCCAATTCTATGGCATGTTTCAGTAATTTTGACTAACGCAGTCGTGTGTCTTATAACATTGGAAGTAAACGAAATGAGACCTTCCCGCATTAACGCAATAATATTGGACAATGTTACTGAATTGTAGTTCAGCAACTGCCTGCATGTATAAAGTGTAAGATCAGGACTATTTCACCCAAGCCCTCCTATGTTTATAGAGAAATACTTTAACGATCGGTATAGGGATATAATTTAGTTAACACATTAGCATATTTCTAACTTTCTAACTATATTACTAAGCTGCGAACATAGTCATCATGGTTAGCATATTGATACATTTAGATGGCAGGGACAAACAAATTTACTGTATTTGAGTCAGTTATCACTACCGTTAATGAACAAAATAATTCCCAACAAAAAGAAAAGAAGAAAAAAAAAATGAGAGTGACCCACAGACTGCTGCCACTGACCCAATCTCAGTAGACTCTTCTTATAACGGAATATTTCCCATCTTGGTTTAACTAGATTGCAACACGGGCCAGGCAGTAGCTGAATTGCTGCTTGGTCAGGCGTATACACCTATTTTGTTATCGCGTTGATGCGGCTAGGCCCTTTTAACAGATAGGTCAGATAATAATGTCTTTCCTCGTTTTTTATGTTTCAGGGTCAAGATGAATCTACTCGGTGGTCTCGCTGTCTTGATATTATTGGTTTGCATAGAGAATTCTTCTGGGAACTTTTGGGCGAACAGAAAGGTCCACTGTGGAGTGTCCGTTTGGTCTGACTGGTCGGCCTGGACAGGACCCGCTCCTGCCGGAACGCGGACCAGAACTCGGGACATCGTGCGGAACCCAAGGAATGGCGGTAACGCCTGCCCGTCTCTGCGAGAAACGGAATCACGGTCTGGCACACGTATGTACACAACGTAGATATATATTTTCGTATAATTCATTGTTAGAAAAACGCATGGAATTTCATTATTTAACCTGTAAAATAGCAGTTACCATGGTTACCGGTACCGTATTTTTGATAAATCGCTAAAACTATACTGTGTACTATTGTGTACACAATGAACTGTATACATTTGAAAATACACAAAGATTGTGTGGCAGAAATACACAAGCATGTATATACTGTTTTCTTTTATCTGACAAAGAGGATTAACGCTTTTCGGATTAGCAAAAGTGTGTTTTTCTTACCCTTTTTCGATTTTCTAACTAAATATGATAATGATGTCCATTCTTTATCAAGGAAATTGCGCGAAATAATATTTCAGATGTATCTAAGATCAATGTTCATGTATATGAGTCGTGATATATTATATGAAAAAGACCGAATATTGAATAAAATAGCCTCATGCGGCTTTAATTATATGTCAGACTACATGGTATAATTTTCAATCATTCTTTGAAATAACTCCGTGCCTGGTTATATACCCGACATCAGACCAGTTACTGACCGGTAGTACCGGTCATACAGTCGTTAATCCATGCACCCAACCTATCTTCCGTCATATAAATTCCAATTTAGTATAACTGAAAGAAATATGAAGATTATTAATTTTTTACAGAATCGTTTGTTATTAAAAAAGTACACAGTGATTGTATGCCACACTATACGCAGTGCTGTGTGTGTGCATTTTTGCAATGTGGCTATATACTAGTGCTACACAATATGTGTACATTTTTTTTGTACACAGTTGTTTTTAGAAAGTGCATCCCAATGAAGAATATGTTAGTGACAGGATCCCTAGTGATCTAGTCTTATTACAGGCTCCCATTTGCAATGAGTCACCGAGTCAATGATTCACCGTGTCAATGAGTCACCGTGCTAATGAGCCACCGTTTCAATGAGTCACCGTGTCTCTGAGTCACCGTGTCAATGAGTCGCCGTGTCAATGAATCAGCGTGCATCTGAGTCGCCGTGTCAGTGAGTTACCGTGTCAATGAATCACCGTGTCAGTGGAGTTTTACAGAAACGATTAACGGTGTATCACTGGACATCTTCCAGGTTTGAAGCACTTGATTGTTCAATTAAACATTTCAAACAGAAATCCAGGATTTCCAATGACCTGTGAAGACTTGGAAGAAATCCATCCAACCATAAGAGTTTCTGTGAACATTTATTCAAACTAACGGTTAGTGTAGAGCAGAGCTGGTAGCTTAATGATTTACACATGAGGTCAACGTCTTGATGTCCATGTCAGTGGTGTTTATGGTTTCACCACGAGTGCAGTACGTCCACGCTAGTGACTGTTGATGTTCAATGCGATCTCTTAAATATTGCAAACAGTAGATTGATTTGTCCTTTGTTATTTTAATCAGTTCAATGCTGTCACTAATGACACAGTTTATTAAAAAGCAACAATGTTTCTGGCCCTGGCCACATTTCTTAACCCTACTTGGCCTGGTCCCTATGGGACCTGCCCGTGGCCTGGGGAAGGGGGCGGGGGCATTTTTATCCCGCCCGCCTCCCCAAAATTTGTTTTTACTCCTTGAGCTAAGAGGCTAAAATTTACCACACTATAGCCTTTAGTTTTACCAGAAAATCTGTAAAAATCCGAGATGGTCGCTGTGATGACGTCACAGTGACGTCATTGTCAAAATAGGCATATTTTGGTCAGATTTTTATTTGTGTTTTCTTCTCAAAATAGTAAGAGCTAGTCTGAATAATGATTTTTTTGTAATCATAATGACCTATAAGGGTTAATAAGGCCATGGGCCTTGTTGAAAACCTGAAGTATATGTATGCTTTTAATTTGCAATGAACCACCGAAAAACCAATATCTCCGCTTTAAAAAAAATGGTGAAACAAAAAGTGAAAAAAAAAATAATAACAAAAAATCTGTTCTAATAGTGTAGAATTAAAATGTACATGCGCATGCAAAAGCTTGTTGCTATACTGTATTAGAAAGGTGGAGTCTGTGAGCGTTGTTGAATGATAACCGGTATACAATTGAAATCTTAATTCTCGCTATCCTCTTTTTCAGATGCGTGGGACCAACAGAATGTACCTAAGAAATTCCACAACAAATTCATGACTGGGCATACCCATTATTACAGCTTTGCCACCGCGGCCGGGACCGTCAGTGCGGCTGGCGGCTCAGGAACAGGTGGTGCGCTGACGCTCCTACCACGTGACCTCCTCTTCGTCATCGACATGAGCGGCAGTATCAGTCGCAGCGATTGGACAACCACGAAACAGAAGCTCGCGGACCTGATAGAGAGACTGTGCGGAAGCATTGGACGAGGAAGACAAAATAACCGGATAGCCATCGTGACATTTTCTAGTAGAGTGGTTCTTAACTTCAACTTTAAAACCCACTGGACAATAGCCAGTGTCCGACAGGCCATAATGAACATGCCACAGGACCGACAGTTAACGTGTACGGGCGATGCCTTTGTGTATGCACATAAATACATGTTTGAGCCAGATACAGGTAGGTGTAGCTCGCCATAGCAGAAATGCATCGAATGTTTTAACCCTATAACTAGCTTGATTTTCGGCGAGGGGTTGGGTTGTGGGAGAGTTATGCCGCGTAGTCCTCCATGTACAGTGCATATACCAAACTTTTCCTGCGCAAAATGGAGTTGAATTTTTCTGATTTGATGGCAGATATTGGTGTCGTCCTATATGCAAAGGATCATGAGTGAATTCAAAATAGCGACCATTAGGGGTTCAAAGAAAGTTGCGGGTTTTTTTTTTTTTTTTTTTTTTTTGCGCCTCAGAAGCGCATGAAGGTAATTTATTTTTGCATGAGAATTGTAAAATAATGGTTCGCTATCATTAACATTTGACAGAGACATGATACATGTTAATTGGGCTGAAGGAAACACATTCAGGACCTTCCAAACTTGAACCGCTACTGAAACCATGAATATCACCAAACTGTTCAGTTTTAAAGAGGCACCAATTTCAAAACACAGCAGCTTATTTTCTTTTATTATTTCATATAACTTGTATAAATGTGTTCTCTAAAAACAAGCGAATAACCGTTTTGGTCGAATTTATTACATATTGGATGGGCTTAATATCACAATTTAAACCAAATGGAACCAATATGACATTTCCGTCATATGATACAACATACTTTCTGTTTCATCCAATTTTAAGTAAATGGGCATGACGCTGATCTCGGAAATGACTGCTGATGCACGCCCGACTTGGCTGCCCGCAGTGCCGCGAATCGTTGCATATTTGAAGGGATGTGGGGTGGGGTCTCTTCCCGACTGCGTTTTCCATAGATGGTTTCTTGTCATGAACTACTTATTATTTATGTTAGTCTATGCTATTTGAATAATTACACTAAATATAAATATACAATTCGGCTTTTCAGGTATCCGGTCTGCAACAGAGTCGGTGAAAGAAGTTCTGGTGTTGACTGACGGACATTCCAACTGTGGTGCGAATTTAGCGCGGGAAGTCCGCAGACTTCAAGTGAAAGCCTTCGTTTTTGCTCTGGCGATAGGGAATTACGGTACCCGAGGCAGAGCTGAGATAGAATCTATGGTGTCACGACCTCTGATAGACCATATCTTTTCTTTAGCGAACTTCATAGAATTCAGAAGAATGGTGGACGCTATAATGCAGTATCCCGACAAATGTGTTCCATTTGAACTCTCTTAAATGAAAGACGAACTCTCATATCATTGCATATTCATTGTGGAATATTAACCATCGCACATGAACTGATTAACGTGAAGTGTATATGTTTCTTCTTCGTACACCAGGTCAATTTCTACGTTTTCGATTTGACCTCACCTGGGTATATTAGCCGACCAATTTTCTTCATAATTGCGAGGTGTTTATTTCATGTACGAACCAATCAGAACCGACCTACGACGGCAACTCTGTGGTGACGTCATCCACCGTAGCTGGTCAGTTCCCTTAGTATGGAGGTATAGGGGTGGCGCAATAAATTCGAATTCAGATTGATTCCATGTTAATGCTGTCTCGGGTCTAATAATGGATTTACAACCTCATTTGAAGACCACAGGTGGGCCAATGTACCAAGGGCAGTTCATAGCGTATGCGTAGAAATGAACTTGGTGTAAGCAGATGGTGTATTTGCGACATTTATTGATCTCAGTACAATAATTTATTCGCATTTGAGCTTTCATATTGGAGTATGATTGGAGTTATTTTCTCAACGCACTTTAATATTTTATACCCGAAAACTAATGATTTACAATTCACATATTCTAGAAATATAAAAAAATAAAACACTACGGGTATGTAGTATACACTGTGTATATATGCCTGTACCCTATATTGTAAATTCCATTATACTTAGCATGAGCATACACACCCTGTGTATACCACATATTGGTTGGGTTTTATTTCAGTATTTTTATAGAATATGCGATTAATAAACCATTAGTTTGCCAGCGCCTTAGATTCAATAGCAATCGTGTCGATCTCAGATCCTGTTAATTTTCTAGTCAGTATTATTTCAACTGTCCAATGGGTAACAACAGACGAAGTTAATAGCCTACTTTTGAACGCCGATGGTCTGTATTAAGACGCCTGTTGTATGTGGACAAATTAGACTCAACGTTTATGGAAGTCACAATTTACAGCCTTTAATAGGCTGTAAAATTCACCCAACAACTCAATAGAATATTACACATTAAGGGGGTAAAATTCTAGAGAAAAAACAATTGAATATTGATTGGACAAAAACTCAATTCAGCGAGAAAAAACTGAATAGTTTGACGTCTATGAACCTCTGAGACTGTGGACGAACTAGTCACAATTTGAGAAAACTGTCAGATTTCCGTGGAGATTATTTATTGTTATCATTATTATTGCATTTGTTATTTTACATTAAACAATAGCAAGTTAATTTATAAACTGGACTTGTGTCTTTCTAGTCTTTTGTCTTTCTGGATATAATTAAAACATTCGTTGTTTAACAAATTCTGTTTATCATTGTTCATCTTTGTTTTGAATTATCATTTTATTCATGCTTGGAATTGGTGCTGACTGTCGTATACGAATACAGGCCTTTCGATTGACGGTGAAATTCTTTTGTGGACGACAGCTGAATATTGAATGTTGAATCTGTCGCCGTAGTTCACAGACTTCGTCTCCATATTCAGAGCATGCTCCATCACTCTGTTTAAACATACGTCATCGTTTAACACTATCTGACCTGGGCTATTTGGGACCTGCCTAGGGCGGAGGACCATTTCCTCCCCCCCCCCTCCCCCCCCCTCTAAATATTTTTTTCCTTACCCCTTGAGCTAGGAAGCTGAAACTTAATGATACACTATACCCTTGGGTCAAACACAACAAGAAAATAAAAAAATGGCCGCTCTGATGACTTCACAGTGATATTCTTTTTATCGCTAGGCCCTGTGGTCAATCGGGGACTTAAAAAAAAACAATTAAAAACGGTTGAAAGGTTCATTCTTGTTTACCCTCAACGAAGAGATGATTCAATTGTATTCGTGAGTTAAACAGTCACTACATTTTTTTAATTTCCAAATTTTATTTCAAGAAATTCACTACATTTTTGGCCAGTTTTGCTCCACAAATTCATTTTTTCGAGTTAGTTCAAAGAAATAGTCATATTTTCTTGTGTTTAAAGGTGTTTCCTATCTTTCTGAGATGAAATAATGCGCGCTCGATAATTCAGTGCCTTTTTTAAAATTTCAGCCTGACCAAAAAATGTCGCATGAAAATCTCTCACATTCCGCTCCTTCTTAAGAAGAGGCTCACACCAGTATAACTGGTCTGTTCGTATTACTTGCACGATGCCGAAGCATAAGTGAATATTTCTAAACCAAACCGGCTGGCAATTTGCGATTTCCGCTCAAAACACATGTACAAGCACTGGCTCTTGAGAAGTGCTGTCAACATCCGTGAACGGACCATCATTATCGTCTACCGATATTCTTTTCTATTTCTTACCTTGAATGCAACGTCAAGGACTATACACTCACTCACACTCGCTATTTCTTACCCAATTTCCCGTACTTTGCCTACTTTCGAATAGTCCAATATAATGGATAGTTCAGGCTCTTTTTCACCCCTCTGCTATTTTGGCCTCGGGGTATTATCGTCGTCATGTCCGTCCGTCCGTTACCGCATTTTAGGAAACACCGCTCGAGATACAGTGACCAAATTTTAGGAACCTATTTATCTATTTATAAATCAGACGCCTATACCTGGCACGTCTCGGCCCATATTTTGCAGAGGTATGCCCCTTTACAGATGTATTAATTTCATATTTTGTGATATATATGCTTGAATGTAATCAACTATATCTGCAGAATTGTGTTTCATACAGCTACTACATTTTGGAAACTTATTTATATAGTTGTATTCTAGAAGCCAACAGAAAATGAGTCGCCTCAGCTCTTATTTTACGGAGTCACGCTTATTTTACGCCCCTTTCAGATGCAATAATTTTCAATTTCGTGATACATGCTTCACTGTAACCATGCAGTTATATCTAATTAACTGTGTTTGGTACAGCTTGCAAATTATGATGAAACTTTTTGATCTATTTGTATTCTAAATGCCTACAAAAAAATAGTCATCTCGGCCCATGTTTTATGAAGTTATGCCCATTTTAATAATCTCTGGTTCTGCAGATCCGTGTTCGGTACATCTACTAAATTTTGGAAACTTATTTATCTAGTTGTATTACGAACTGTGTTCGGTACCGCTACCAAATTATTTATCTACTTGTATTGTAGAAGCCAAAATAAAAATTATTCTCCTTACAAAGTTATGCTCCTTTTGTGATATATGCTTGAATGTAGCTGTTATATCTGCAGAATTAATGATATGCTCTAAAAATGACAAGTTTGAATGTTTAGTAAATATAGCCATAATATGTTGCACATTCTCAGCATATTTCTCAATTGCTTGGGGGGAGCCGAGCGGTTTTGTGAGTCTCACCCTCGTTTTAATATGCTGGAGTTATCGGGAGCCAGAACGTCCTATAGAAAATGTCACTTTGCCCATGGGAGCCATGCAGACCACGACACCGAGCCCTGGGAATCCACTGGGTTTTTTTCGAAATACAGCAAAGACTTATCTACACACCGTGCAAAAGCTTATCTTTGGTATGTTTCCATCCAAGTCGCACCACTAGTATTTATGGATGGGTCAGCAATAAATGATATTAAACCGTTAAATTTTGTGTTAGCCACAACTTTTCCTATCAATAATCCTGCGTTTGATAGTCACAAGCGACGAGAGTAGTATACAAAGAGCAAAACGAGGTCACTTGACCCCGGAAATTTGCATATTTTGTGGAGGTCACGTGGAGGTAGCCAATCAGAAGCGCGTATTGTGTCACATGGGGTGTGGTGGATGGGTGGGTGGTGGGTTTAAGATGGCGGCCGGTGTGAGTGAGTGCAAGTGTGGTGGATGGGTGGGTGGTGGGTTTAAGATGGCGGCCGGTGTGAGTGAGTGCAAGTGTGGTGGATGGGTGGGTGGTGGGTTTAAGATGGCGGCTGTGGTGGATGGGTGGGTGGTGGGTTTAAGATGGCGGCCGGTGTGAGTGAGTGCAAGATGGTGGTGGATGGGTGGGTGGTGGGTTTAAGATGGCGGCCGGTGTGAGTGAGTGCAAGTGTGGTGGATGGGTGGGTGGTGGGTTTAAGATGGCGGCCGGTGTGAGTGAGTGCAAGTGTGGTGGATGGGTGAGTGGTGGGTTTAAGATGGCGGCCGGTGTGAGTGAGTGCAAGTGTGGTGGATGGGTGGGTGGTGGGTTTAAGATGGCGGCTGTGAAAGATGTATTCATCCGCGGTTATGCGATCCTACATTTAGCGTTCATAAAACATTCAAGCTAGTCTGGTGATAATAAAATTTAAAGATCACATGTCCAACACATACTCACATAATGAAAGCAAGAATCGAACTTGCGACCCTCGAGATGAAGGATACCCGTCCAGGTTTCATTTTTTTGAGGTGTACTGAAATGCTCTCTCTAATTTATGCCACGGTATCTATTTTTACATCTAGGTTGAAGATTTATATCGACACTGCTACACACTTTTCGAGATGTGTTTTCACTTTCGATGAAAGCACAAAACAGTCTAAAATGAGTCTAAAAAAATTCACCTACGCTAATATTTTCTAGTGTTTTGTAGAATATAGATTCGCGTTCATTTCTATTTCGTCAAGAAAAAATGTTTTGTAGAATATAGATTCGCGTTCATTTCTATTTCGTCAAGAAAAAATTTTCATCTCGAAAATTGGCAGATTGAAATGTTCTCTCTCTCTCTCATTTTATGCCACGGTATCTATTTTTACAGCTGTCAACTGTTATGGTTTGGTCACAATGTTGCCATTTTCTCCCCTATATTTAGCGTCCACAAAAAGAACAGTATATTACAGCAATTATGTTCAAGAAAACATCCCGCTAGAAAATTGTCTTCAAATTGTCTGTTGTTGTGGGAGTATAAAAAAATCCTGGTCAACAGGGGCGCGTATATTTCGTGCGACGCTATGTTGCCAATGCATTGAAATTTGAATAGGTTGTCTGCATGGGTTTCAACGCAAGTATAGTACTAAAGTCTAGCTTACCTGATAAAAGAGTTTAGTCCAGATGTATACCTATATTCCATACTCCCGGGCGTTTGATGCATATCTGGGGGCTGTTTTTTTCCTAGGTGGGTATAACACACCATGAAGCCTTCATCACGATGCATTCGTATCCTTAAAAAATATGGGTATCACCACGAATCTCATTCCATATATATTTTTTCGAAATTCACAGATATTTCCATCGGTAAATCCGGTGTTCAGTATACCACATGGATGAAATGAACGCACTAAACTATGAAGCTAATGATTTTGGTCAGCGGCACACACATGCTCCCTGGTTTGGTGTCGACATCCCAGCGGTTTTCTGTTTCTTGGCTTGTCACGGATTTTTTCGAAATTCACAGATATTTCCATCGGTATAAATCCGGTGCATAAAAATTCACATGGGGTGTGGTGGATGGGTGGGTGGTGGGTTTAAGATGGCGGCTGTGAAAGATGTATTCCTCCGCGGTTATGCGATCCTACATTTAGCGTTCATAAAACATTCAAGCTAGTCTGGTGATATAAAATTTAAAGATCCCATGTCCAATTACAAGCGTCTAGTCCGTCATTCATAATCCAGCCGTCGTCCATTAGAGAATATCCGCGTCCATAATCCAAAGACCTATTCCATTTCCATATAACAGTATTAGCACCAAATTCAAAAAGACAAACGTATACATAAACATAGGCTTGTTTCCTGCAAGAGAGAAGCGCTCAACAGTTTTCAATGATGCCGGCAAGACATCATGATATTCCAAAATATCAAATCCGTATCGCTGATCAGTATTCCTAATCCATAATATTCGTTATAGAGTCGTCATCTAAAAATGATGTACCTCAGTCACGCTTTGATTGTGACTGTTCATATGAGTACCATGAAGATCTTGAACCGAGGCCGTGTCTTGGCCAATTACAAGCGTCTAGTCCGTCATTCATAATCCAGCCGTCGTCCATTAGAGAATATCCGCGTCCATAATCCAAAGACCTATTCCATTTCCATATATGTATGTGAGCCACATACTCACATAATGAAAGCAAGAATCGAACTTGCGACCCCTCGAGATGAAGGATACCCGTCCAGGTTTCATTTTTTTGAGGTGTACTGAAATGCTCTCTCTAATTTATGCCACGGTAGATATTTCCATCGGTATAAATTCGGTCTTCAGTTTACCACATGAATGAAATGAAAACACTAAACTATCAAGCTAATGATTTCGGCCAACGGCACACACACACATGTTTCCTGGCTCTTCCTGGTGTCATGGTGTCGACACTCCAGCGGTTTTCTGTTTCTGGGGTGTGACGGTAGATCAATTTCTCCCTCCCATACACCCACGTGGGGTGGGTGTGGTAAAACAGAGGGTGTTCAGCCAATGAACTATAAGAAAAAGATATGTGTGTGCATATTAATAAACCACGTTGGCTGTATAGGTCGTAGAAAATGAGCGCCTAAAAATGAACACATTTCATTACACTGTTGCGAATTGTTGCGAGT
>JAVTVY010011411.1:0-57819 GCA_036873755.1 Hanleya hanleyi
AGAATAAACGGTTCAGATGGCACTTTCTGAAATGGAGACTTCTGATTGGACAAGAATACATCTAACGGACAGGAACGAATATGAAACATGCAAATGGAGGCCTCTGATTGGATAAGAATCTTCTTGAATTGTAAATATACCCAACGCGGCTCCCCCAGCGTTGGTATGATGTAACATTGGGGAGAATAAACTATATGAAAAAAACTTCTTGTTGTTGTTGTTCTCTCATGTGTCATCTTTGTTGTTGTTGCTGTTGTTGTTCTCTCTCTGGTCTATATCATGGCGTTATGTTAGAGTGTTAAGGTGTAACGACAGGCGTTGACGGGCATCACCGCATTTCGAAGAATTAGTGACAATTCCATGGAATATCAGAGCTTCTGGGCTATTTCACCAGGGCGTTGAAGCATTAAGAATGGTGTTGGTGGGCGTTGCTACAAGATGACACCTCACACGGTTCATTTGGACCGCGGATGGTCCGAATAACATCATCCTTCACTGCTAAAAAATGCCCACTTTCGCTACAACTTGTACTAATGACGTCACCAATGACGTCACAGATGCTATAAATATCCCTGAAATCAGGGTATATACTCCGAGAGCTACAACATGATACCCCACACGACGCATTCGCAGCGCGGATGGTCCATCTCTACACCAAATACCTTCCTGCACTGCCCCAAAAGGCTCACTTTCGCTAATACTCCTACTGATGACGTCATCGATGACGTCACAGATGCCTCGGACATGCCTCAATTGGGAATGTACACCCCGAGAGCTACAAAATGACACCTCACACGACGCATTCGGGCTAAGGATGGTGCATCTCTACACCAAACTCACCCTCACGCACCCACAAAATGTCCACTTTCGCTACTACTCGTACCGATGACGTCATCAATGACGTCATAGATGACGCGGACACCCCTCAAATCGGAATGTACATCCCGAGAACTACAAGATGACACCTTCCAGGACGCATTCGAACCGTGAATAGCCCATCTCGACCCCAAATACCTTCATGTACTGCCCGAAAATGTCCACTTTCGCTACTACTCGTACCGATGACGTCACCGATGACGTCACAGATGACACGAACATCCCTCAAATCGGAATGTACACCCCGAGAACTACAAGATGACACCTTCGAGGACGCATTCGAACCGTGAATAACCCATCTCGATCCCAAATACCTTCATGTACTGCCCGAAAATGTCCACTTTCGCTACTACTCGTACCGATGACGTCACCGATGACGTCAAAGATGACGCGGATACCCCTCAAATCGGAATGTACACCCCGAGAACTACAAGATGACACCTTCCAGGACGCATTCGAACCGTGAATAGCCCATCTCGACCCCAAATACCTTCATGTACTGCCCGAAAATGTCCACTTTCGCTACTACTCGTACCGATGACGTCACAGATGACGCGAACATCCTTCAAATCGGAATGTACACCCGAGAACTACAAGATGACACCTTCGAGGACGCATTCGAACCGTGAATAGCCCATCTCGATCCCAAATACCTTCATGTACTGCCCGAAAATGTCCACTTTCGCTACTACTCGTACCAATGACGTCACCGATGACGTCACAGATGACGCGGACATCCCTCAAATCGGAATGTACACCCCGAGAACTGCAAGATGACACCTTCCAGGACGCATTCGAACCGTGAATAGCCCATCTCGACCCAAATACCTTCATGTACTGCCCGAAAATGGCCACTTTCGCTACTGCTCGTACCGATGACGTCACCGATGACGTCACAGATGACGCGAACATCCCTCAAATCGGAATGTACACCCCGAGAACTACAAGATGACACCTTCCAGGACGCATTCGAACCGTGATTAGCCCATCTCGACCCCAAATAACTTCCTTCACTGCCCGAAAATGGCCACTTTACTTACTACAACCAACTGCGCATGCGCAGATTAACGCGACATGCATTCAAAAACACACCATTCTGACTCTACCCCACACAAGCTTCACTTTGACACCTCACACGACCCATTCGAACCGTGATTAGCTCATCTCTAACCCAAACACACCCCTACATAGCACCCAAATGCCTGTTTTCTATACTACGGCCAGACTGCGCATGCGCAGACTATTGAACACGGACGAACCATTAGTGTAGTCAAGTGCTCCTCCACGAGAGCTTCAAAATAAGACCTCACTCGGCCCCATTGGACCATTAGGGACTCACCTAGACTCCAACATGTCCACCCCGTATGGGCCTATACACCCATAGCCATGCAGTATAGGCCTATGGGCCTACCCAGGCCTCGGTGACTTTTTCAAAAATTTCACCGATTCGCTCCGCAACACTTCCTATCGTGTTCTAAATGACGAGACGAGTAAAACGAGACCCCACAACCCTACCGCAAATGTATAGAAGTGGGTTTCCCAGTAGGATAAACATTGAACCTATACCCCAGTATGGGTCTATATGGGGCTCGGTGACTTTTTTCAAAAATTTCACCGATTCGCACGAGGACACTTCCTATCATGTTCTAAATGACGAGACGAGTAAAACGAGACCCCACAACCCTACCGCAAATGTATAGAAGTACGTTTCCCAGGGGGACAAACATTGATCTATACCCTCAGTATGGGACTATATGGGGTTCGGTGACTTTTTTCAAAAATTTCACCGATTCGCACGGGGACACTTCCTATCATGTTCTAAATGACGAGACGAGTGAAACGAGACCCCACAACCTATACCGCAAATGTGGAGAAGTAGGTTTCCCAGGATGGTCCTATACCTCCCATACCCCATATAGGCATTTTCTCGTAATTTAGGATAAAGTCCGTATTCCGTATTTTTTCAGGAAAATTTTTACATACACCCACCCTGGAACTAGGGAAAGATAACTCTGTTGATAGACAAGTCCCGTTAAGCCCGGCGACCTATATACCCCTCATACCCCATATAGCCATTTTCCCAGGTTTTTCGATAAAGTCCGTGTTCCGTTTTTTTTTTTCAGGAAAATTTTTACATGCACCCACCCAGCCATCAAATACCCCTTCACCTAGGCTTCACGTTGATACCTCACTCGACCCCATTCGACCATTAGGGGCTCCCCTAGCTCCAAAATGTCTATTTCCATACCCTTGGGCCACCGCGCAGAATGCCGCTATTTCAACCCCGCACCCAGCCCATTAGATGCCCCTTCACGAATGCTTCACTTTGATACCTCATACGACTCCATTGGACCAATAGGGACTCCCCTACATCCCAAAACGGCTATTTTCATACCCTTGGGCCACCGCGCATGCGCAGAATGCCGATATTTCAACCCCACACCCAGTCCATCAGATGCCCCTTCACATAAGCTTCACTTTGATACCTTACTCGACCCCATTGGTCCATTAGGGGCTCCCCTAGCTCCAACACGTCTATTTCCATACCCTTGGACCACCGCGCATGCGCAGAATGACCCTAATTCAACCCCACACCCAGTCCATTAGATGCCCCTTCATGGATGCTTCACTTTGATACCTCACTCGACCCCATCGGTCCACTAGGGGCTCCCCTAGCTCCAACACGTCTATTTTCATACCCTTCGGCCACCGCGCATGCGCAGAATGACCCTAATTCAACCCCACACCCAGTCCATTAGATGCCCCTTCATGGATGCTTCACTTTGATACCTCACTCGACCCCATCGGTTCACTAGGGGCTCCCGTAGCTCCAACACGTCTATTTTCATACCCTTCGGCCACCGCGCATGCGCAGAATGACCCTAATTCAACCCCACACCCAGTCCATTAGATGCCCCTTCATGGATGCTTCACTTTGATACCTCACTCGACCCCATCGGTCCACTAGGGGCTCCCCTAGCTCCAAAAAGGCTATTTTCATACCCTTCGGCCACCGCGCATGCGCAGAATGACCCTAATTCAACCCCACACCCAGTCCATTAGATGCCCCTTCATGGATGCTTCACTTTGATACCTCACTCGACCCCATCGGTCCACTAGGGGCTCCCCTAGCTCCAAAAAGGCTATTTTCATACCCTTCGGCCACCGCGCATGCGCAGAAGGCCGATATTTCAACCCCACACCCAGCCCATTAGATGCCCCCTCACCTAAGCTTCACTTTGATACCTCACTCGACCCCATCGGTCCACTAGGGGCTCCCCTAGCTCCAAAAAGGCTATTTTCATACCCTTCGGTCACCGCGCATGCGCAGAAGGCCGATATTTCAACCCCACACCTAGCCCATTAGATGCCCCTTCACCTAAGCTTCACTTTGATACCTCACTCGACCCAATCGGACCATTTTATCTAGGGACTACTTTTTCTCCGCGGAAGCTTTTTCCCGAGACCGAATTACCGCCAAAACCACGGCCAAACCGCATCACCGCGGATGAATACATTTTTTTTTTTTTTTTTTGCCGGAACTTTTTTTTTCTATGCACTCATTGATCGCGGCCATCTTGTACCCACCTCCCACATGGCGGCCATCTTGTACCCACCTCCCACATGGCGGCCATCTTGTACCCACCTCCCACACATCACGCATGCGCACACCCCCAATAACCCCCCAATGCCCATACACTTATGACGTCACACCAGGTTCTGCGCATGCGCAGTGGGGGGGGTAATGTGTCAATTCGGGTACTACATACTACTGACATGCAGATTAAATTCAATTCTTCCTTGTGTCAAAATAAAAACAAAAAAAAAACAACAACATGGCGATCGAAAATCTCCAATCTCCTCTATCAACCGTACCAGGCCTGGGAGATATGAGGTATGTCCCAGCCTGGGTGGGAAGGCGGTGGTTGAGGTGGGGGGGGGGGGGGAGAGGGGGGCATTGCGGTTCCCTCTATTTTCATTACTCCTTGGGGTAGAGGGCTGAAACATTCCATACTATATATTTGGGTCAAGCTGAAAAAGAAATCCAAGATGGCTTAAATAATGAACTAAAGAAATGAATGGTCACGGTTTAAGGCATATATCACAGCCCTAAATCAGGGCTTTTCTAGAACAAAAAAAATACTCTTTGTCTTGCCTGATTGTGAACATTCGCTTCTTTTCGAAACTAATGAAGGGGAGGAAATCCGATAAATAATGAAGCATTTTAACACATTTTCTACTTCTCTCAACCTGATACTTTTGTCCAGTTTCCACCCCCCTCCCCTCCCACCACCCCACACCACCCGCCCCGGCTATTATATAGTCGGAAAAATGCCGTCGACGTTCTAGAATGTAACAGTTACATCATACACTGTAAACTTAGGTGTTAACCTATTGAACGCCTAAATTGTAACACTTACTGAACACGTAATTGTGTTCAAATGGTTAAATTCCATGTTCAGTTTTGAACTTTAGCATTAAACCCATCAACACAGGTATTCAAATGCAGAACGCATTATTGAACAATTTTAACACGCGTGTTAAAATTGTGAAAACGCATGTTAGAGTTAAGAATGCTATATTGTTCAAACTTTGATTACGTGTGTTAAAGTTGTTCAATAATGCGTTCTGTATTTGAATACCCGCGTTAATGGTTTGAAAATTAATAAAATAAAATAACATCTCGGCTGACTGTGGAATAGGAATTGACGACCATAAATGTCCCCAGTTTAGTAGCAGATGTTAACTTACGTATTGTATCCGAGGGCTTTACACACGAGTGAGGCGACATCCTTGTTCATATCACGAACACAAAGCGTTCCCCATTTACCCTTGTAGTAAATGTCTACTCTCCCTCTCACATTCACATCATCAGTCCCCGTCAGCTTCACTTTTACTGGGTTAACATTGGTGTCTGCCGATATAATAAATTACTGTTAATAAATATACCGAATCTATAGAAACTTTGCCAGGCGGCAGAAATAAAAAAAATATCGAGCAAAGTTGTACATATCTGTAGGCTATAGTCAAATTTATAGTCAATAAATGTCAACCTGAAATGGCGGAATGTGTTGCCATTGGCTTGTTATGTGATCTGGAAAAATACTGGCAAACACCGCGCGCGTATTTTCCCCAGCGTTACCACTGGATAGTATTTCCCTGATGTACTATATTGGTTTACCTAAATTGATCAAAATAAAGCTTATTTATCACATTCATATCGGTTATCAACTGTTAAAACTATTCTCCCATGTTAAAGCATGGGTGAGATTTAACGATCCGTGCAAATTGAGACCGTAAGCAGGACTGCTATTCACTGAGGCCTGTCCTGATACTGACCATTGTTATCATGGTTATCGCGTCAATGAGTGAAGGCAGATATATCTCTCAGGTACGTGGAGTGGTTTTACTTCATACTGAACGTACATGTATAGCATATTAAAATAAATTGACTACAGTGCGGACCGTGTTTCGTACACTATGTCAGTTCGAAGCTTTGTCAGTTAACCGAATTAATTTAGTCAAACGGTGTCCAATTGACATTTAGATCCATCCAATTATCGACCATTGTCCCACTTACCAGAAAGTAGTTCAGATGTCATTCCATGTAGTAAAATCATAATAAACGCGATTACAGCGTGTCTGTCCATTGTCAATGCAAGTACTCTACTACAAAACAAAACAAATACATTGTTGTATTTAATATATAATGAATAATGAATATATAATAAATATATAATGAAAAAAAAAATTGCCAAAAATTTAAATATCCCTTTTTCACCATTTTGTGCTTCATAACCTTGTAGGGAGCAAACAACCTTAAACTTGCTGACATTATAGCTCAAATTGCAGACATGAGAATATTTCCATATAAATCGCACTATGGGTAAGATGTGCCGTGAGTGGGGACACCCTAATTCAAGTTTCAAAGTTCCCTAGCTCCAAGTTTCCAAGTTCCAGCTTCCCCAAGCTCCCCTCCAAAGTTCCAAGCTCCAGTTCCCCCAAGCTCCCCCTCCGAAGTTCCAAGCTCCAGTTCCCCCAAGCTCCACCTCCAAAGTTCCAAGCTCCAGTTTCCCCAAGCTCCACCTCCAAAGCTCCCAGATATGATACACATCTAGTAGTTGTATAGGAATAACACATATGCCACTGTCAATTAGCCCTTATTTATAATGGTACTGTTTAGTTCATCTGTCTAGCATGGTCAACATATGTTTTGACTTGTTGTAGAGCTCTCAGATTATAGTTATATGGTCAATGAATGAAATAAGCAGCATCTATCACCTACTGGAACCAATTTTTTGGGGGGGAGGGGGGGAGATCAGAAGTTTGTGAAAACATACATCAGGATAGCACTGATCGGTCAGGGAAATTAACTTTAAATGGAAGAAAGTCCTGTTCATCAGTGTTAGTATGCAATACCGCCAATCTGTAGAGGAAGTTGGATTACACACTCCCGTCTTATAATTTTGATATCGATCTCTTGTTTCTTTTGTCGTGAAACTTCGTTGGGATAGCTAATGGGTCACAAAAAGTGACCATCCTCCTCTCTAAAATTCAGAAGCCAATCTTAAAGATTTTTGGAAGTCGGAAGACCATCGATACGTGTAAGGATAGATGTGGGATCAGGGAAAGTAAGGGAGGAGTAGAGGGGGTACATTATCATGCCTTTATGGAGAAATAATTGGATGATTTGCCAAATTTTCTGTTGAAACATAACTCTTCGAGCTATATGCGTACTAACAAATGGGAAATCGTGGATGGTTTGACTGGGGCCATTCGGCCAACACATCGGCAATAAGCGGATTTTATGCGACTGAACTTTCTTTTACAAATGCGACCGGTCATCAGATTCTTTTTATTCATCACCAAGACCGTACACGACTAGTGCAACAGTCTTCCGTAAATTTGGTCGCTTTTGTCAAAGAAAATTTGATTGTGTGTTGGTTGGTTGGATGGTTTGGTGTGTGTACCGTACCCCTAATAGTGTTCACCATACCACCATGAACCTATTATAATTAATTCGAACATACCTCCAGTTCGTCCCAATGTTATAGCATTGTACCAGAAGTGGTGTTGAATTCCCGATAAACACCAACAAACACCTGCATAGCAAACAACGGTATCGGCTGGCGGTGTAACTATAGCGAGTGCGCGCGTTATTGATACATTTCCGCAGTTTGCAACAATGTTCACAGTGACCGGCTGGGAAGTGACGCCTCATTCAAAAAATGTTTTGATCAACGTGGAAGGTATACACGAAAATATTTTATGTAATTTAATTGAATTTGATAGAATTTTGCAATAAATATTCGATTGTGCATGTCCGAATCGAGATAAAGACCTCGAAAGTCGGTTTCAAATTTCCGAGATAAACACCAGTTGGCACTCGTCCAGCAGTTTAGACCCTCGGTCTGCGGCCTCGGGTCTAAACTGTTGGACTCGTGCCAACTGGTGTTTATCTGGGAAATTTTAAACCTCTTTCTCGGTCTTTATTTCTTAAATCACACTGATAGTTAAAATTCATTGTAATATGTTTGATCACCCTCCAAAATCATTAGAATGAAGAATGTTCAGCCTGTTTGCTGAGTCTGCCGCCAAACGGATTAAAGTGAGTTTTCCCTGACTAGTACCAGCATGTAATAAAGTGCAGTTTAACTGATAGCAGTATTCAGTAACAACCAACTTGCAGTTGTGTAAGAAATCATACTACCGAACCAGAATGGGATGTAACAAATGCATGTGGTTACGAAGTAGAAGTCTGTCGAAAATCACCAGGTCAAAAAACCGGAAGAATGAATTTGCCGGGGAATACCGCATTTGCATGTATGAGGTCATTCAGCAGAAGTCTTTTACAAATTTTTACCATCAACTGCATGTTCATCAACCAGGAGTCTATTTGAATACCGACAACAAAGTTGGGGAGTTCTCAGTGTTTTGCAAGGTTCGTTGAGTTCCGGCTGGTATACAATACCGAAATGTTCTGCTGTCAGTGCCTATGAGCTTTGTTATCCCCCCGCCGGACCCGAGTAGAGGGATATAGAATTGCTGTTTGTGTGTGGGTGGGTGTGTTTGTGTGTGCGTCACGTTTCCCCGTTAACTCGATAAATTATTGATTCAATTCACTCCAAATTTTAACTGATGGTATCATTGTGGAATAGCTTTCTTGCTATTGATTTTGAAGTCACTAAGTCAAAGGTCAAGGTCCCTTGGGCCAGAAAACCTGCAAATAAGAGGGAAATCTCCAGTTCAGAATTGGTTTAAAGCTTGGCAAAGTTCAAGGTAACCTAGGCCAGAAAATGTGGAAAAAGTGGGAAAATATGAACTCAAGTTCAGAGATGTGGATTATGGTCACATTCCAAGTATACCTCAAACTCATTGCAAGTAGCGGTAATTGATTTTGATAATTACCTCTCGACCAAATTTGGCCAAAGAGTTGGCATCGTCTGTCTGTCCATCCGTCTGTACATATTTAGTGTGGACTAAATATCTCTTAAAAGACTACAAGTATAACCAGGCTCTCCAAATTCAAACGGCAGTTGCACTTGATGATGGGTCAGAAGCCTATGGAAAATGATCAACCTTGACCTAATTTGAAAGGTAAAATCATAATGTTTGCAAAAAAATTTGGAATGATTATAGTTAGGGTATCCAAATTCATATCGTACATGTGACTGGTGATGAACTTGAAACCTATCCAAGTTGACTGACCTTGACCTATGTTGCGAGGTCATTCGCTGTTTATTATGATGTATATTGAAGAATTATTGCCAGGCTGACAGATGACATTTCAAAGCCAGATTCTACTTTTATATTTTAACGTTGAGCAATTTTAACCCTACCTGGCCTGGGGGAGGCGCCCTCCCCCCTCCCCTCTCCCTACCAACCTTTCTGCCCTATCTCCGGAACAACAAAAACTGGAGAGCTGAAACTCCGTGACTTTATAGTTTATCATATTGGGGTTATTTTGAGTCTATTTGCATAATCCCCCAGCCAGAGGATCATGGGAAAATTCAAGATGGCGGCCACGTGAGGTCCCAGAAATGTGAGGTGTTTGTCATATTTCTTCAAAATTTCTCCTTTTCCGCAATGAAATCGGGCAAAAACTATTTTATTTCACATCACATTAATATTTACTAATTTAACATGCAGTTTTTGTGGAGAAATTGCATAAATAAAAAATTCGGAAAATCTGACTGAAGAATCGACCAAAAAATTCGTTTTTGAAAATGACGTCACTGTGACGTCATCAAAGCGGCCATCTTGTTTTTTTTTTACATTTTCTGGTAGACCTTGACCCAAGGGTATAGTGTGCTAAGTTTCAGCCCCCTAGCTCAAGGGGTAAGAAAAAGTTAGGGGGGGCATTTCGCTCCCCCCCCCCCCAGGCCACAACAGGTCCCAAAAAGCCCAGGCCAGATAGGGTTCAATAAGTACTAGTATTTTTGTCGTTTTAATTCATCTGTCTGTGGAAAAGGGGGTGAAGATATGTGATATGTGAGCTCACGGCTCTTGTTCATGTTAGGGTTCCAAGACGTTTGTGCCATCATGCTTCTTTCCACTGATTTTTAAGCTATTCCTGAATACGCTGTATTCCTGAAGCCGGAAATTTTGCTGGTGATTGGGATATTTAAGAGTTACTGAATTTATCCTGATCTAGATAATTGGTCAAAAGGACCGAACGGCCTATTTACCTATTTTTTCAAATATAAACTTATGGTCATAAACCACTAAAAACAGCCTTACTTAACATGTAGTAAATCGGCTGCGCACATGTTGACAAAAATATATCTCCTAATATTCGCCGCCACAAATGACCAACAACGCCAGGCACTTATCCGCTCAAAGGTATAAAAAAAAATCAGCAGACATTCGCCACAATTTTTTCGAGCTACGGCTGCCAGAAATTAGGTCATTCCGCCCGATACAATCACAGCGAAGATGTTAAGGGGGCAGATGAGTTGTTTGAGCTGGTCTATCATCACAGCTCCCCAGCTAGTGTATCTAATTCCGCTTAAGCCCATGCTAGGGGCCGTGTGGATACTTCATAGTCTCCACATAAACAGGTGTAATAGAAGCGCGTCTGAGATACTCATGCTACGTCCAAAAATCCACCGTATTCTCGGATCCACAGGCCCGCAAAACAAGTATTTTGGGGGGTGTGGGCGGTGGTATTAGGGTGAAGTGTCGAAATATGGGGTCTCTATATATAACCCCATGATTTATATAAATCCACATCAAGGTGTGAAACGGACTTTGGGTGAATCGAGAAATAAACGGTTTACGGCTTCGTTCTCAATTCTGATTGGTCAGTCGCGACAGCTGATCAGTGCGTGACCTCTCTTGCCGGAGGCGTGTCACGACTGACCAATCAGAATTGAGAACGAAGCCCGCCATAATCTAACTGTTCCTAGATGGATGGACAGTTACGTTGGATTTTGAATCGCCCGGCAAAGGTAAAAAATTGCACAAATTTACTAATTTGACGACGGGAATATATAAAATGATACTTGTAGAATATGCTGATGTATTTTGTTTGGCGGTAAACCGTTTATTTCTCGATTCACCCAAAATCCGTTTCACACCTTGATGTGGATTTACATAAAACACGTGGTTATATATGTAGAGGCCCCATATTTCGACACTTCACCCTAATACCACCGCCCACACCCCCCAAAACTCTTGTTTTGCGGGCCTGTGCTCGGATCTGAATGTGAAGTGCCGAGGGATGCTTTCCTATAGAGTCATATGGTTGCGTTTTAGTGTCCAGACGTCGTCAATTTTTCCATCTCTTGCATATCGCTCCAATCAAATTGGCTCCAAGTTTTTCTATTAAAATTTTAAAGGTTGTTTGGATATTTTTAGTGTTGATATATCTGGGTACCAAATTTCAGTGATATGTTCCTCTGTATATTTTTAAGTTTCTGTCCTGTTAGCGATACACCAAAGTTCAGTCTAGCCCATCTATAAAATATTTATAACATATAAAGACAAGTATAAGTTATTACTTTTTTTCATTGTTCTGCTCTGGTAATAAAACTCACTGCAAGTATATGTATGGTGATATCAAGAACAGTTTGCTACTTATTATCTTTTACCAGTACATAAAAATCTATATAATAAAGTTATTTCTCGAGAAATATATTCATCTCAAAGCCAATAGGCTCTAGTCAATATCCTGGTGCCAATTGGTCCAGACGGCTATCAAAACAGTATTTTTTATTTATCATACGACTACAGGCAATATATGGGTTTTGAATTGTTTTACAATGTAAGAATGTACATTGGTTCCAACACGCCTCTCGCAATGGCACACGTCAACCCTTTCAGTCAGTCGAATTCGAACTCTAATTATTCTAATTACCTGTACTTATATTCCAACAAAAATTGAGGACAATGGGGAAAATTGAACATCTTATTTATAAGACCCCATTAAACATCTATGCTCGATGTGATCACATTTTCTCGATGTGAAAACGAAAGTTATAGGTAGGAAAATCCCTGAATCTGATTCCACAACAGTTTACAGCATATCATAACCAGCACCAGACGAGATGGGAGCTTGGAGCTTCGGTGGTGGAGCTTGGAACTCGGAGATGGAGCTTGAGAAAGTTGGAGCTTGAAACTTCGAAGCTGGAACTTGGAAACTGGGAAACTGGGAACTTGGGAACTTTGAAACTTGAACTAGGGTGTCCCCCGTGAGTGATTTGAAACTGGAAGCCAGGAGCGCCCTCGTTACTTGTCCCAGGGCGTTACGATACAACAACTACATTATTTCCCCTAGAATGAAGAGTTTTCAGTGATATCCAACATTTCTGAAAGATAGAAAAAAATATGTTCAAAACGGTAAATAAAACGAAACTTCTGTCGTAACTCTCCTCATGGAGAATTTGCAAACAGGGCCATATTTTTTTTCTAAAGCTATAAATTGACAATCGGTATTCATGGCTGGCAATATACGGAAGGTCAATAGGACCTGTATCTGGTTTACCAGACGTCCCACATTATTGACCGGAAGGAATTGGACAACCCGTTCTCATAAACTTGTCCCTCCTAACTGTTTGGTTAATGATGATAAAATGTAAGCGCCCCACCTCAACCCCGTTCCGTGTCTCCCCATCTTCCCCTAGTTACAATTTTGGGACATTTGTATTCCTCTCCCCTTTTTAATTCCTTAGTATACACACACAAAAAAAAACGTTTGTGCAAATTATTGGATATACTCTTCATCATTACCATCATCTTCGGTTGTTTTATTAGTTACATGTATATGTGATTTTGGATTTTAGAAAAGGGGGTGGATAACTCATATGTGCCAGTGGGGTAGAAAAAGACAGTTTCCCACTCCCCAATATGCCAACTACATGTAACAGGACTAACCATCACAAATTTGTTGACAAGCATGCACAACGAGATCGAAAATGAAGCTCTTTTCAGGATGCGACCTGTGAACTAGTACGGCAAGGTTCATATTTGCAATTCTACGATTCCCATGCAGTCTGCAGTTTCGACATTTTTATTTTACTTTTATTTTTTCTTACGTTTGGAGTTGAGTTTCATGTGTGTATGATAGCGTGTATACAAATTCAGTCGCTATATTATGTAATATATACAGCCAAATGTTTCAATCTGGTTGAATGAAAGAAAAAAAGAAGGAGGAAACTAACCATAAATATATGTTGACACTCAATCTCGGGTAAACTCGGTTATTTCGGGCTTTCTCAGGTATCACTTGATCCAGTTCTCGGCCATATCTACTGGTGTCGGCGTCTGGACATCTGTCCTAAACTTCAAATGCATGTTCAGATTCATTCATAGCCGAAGACTGTGTATCCAGTGTGAATAGCCCAGCATGTGACCCACTCTAATTGTGTATATATTACACGTCCAAATCATCTTTAGGACAATTCCGTTTGTTCCCGTATTAAACCAGATGTATAGCGGACGTTAAAGGTCAAATGAAATGGACAATCGAAATAAGGCCTGTGAAGATCGCTTCAGTACTATACGAATTATATATTTTGGTAAAACTGACAATATGGAGTATTCTATATCACTGTACTTTTACATATGTCCCCCGACCTCGTGTCCCCCTACACTAGAAAAACTGTGATCCACCATTGAGTAAAAAAATGATGGAAGCTAGCCATCATCAAGCCATATAGCTTTTTCGAGACCGTATTGATCCACATATTGGGGCGGCTCATTCTGATGTCATTTGTCCACGTTTTTGTCAAATATGGCTCACCAACTTTTGTTAGCAGCTCAATAATGGCTAACTTTCAGGTTACTTTGCTTCCTTGATCCATACAAGTGGACCATTAATCCACAATGAGCCAACATGACAAGGGGCATTTTTAATTCACAAGCGATGCCCCACTGGATCACAGAGATGCATACATGATACTCTTCCCTGGTTGGAAATTGGATCACCAGTGGTTGACTTCGAATATACATGTTGCAAAGAGTAACATTGTATCTTTTTTTCTGGATCATCGATCCAAAAATCTTTATACTGGATCATCGATCCAATAATGATGAATCAATGATCCAACAATGACAGAACACTGCATGCTGACCCACAGGGCTCAGTGAGTGTCCCAGATTTGTCTCACCACTGGATCAAAAGATCAGTGAAGTTTGACGATAGAATCAAGTGTTCTGTGTGCCTTTATGTGGATGCACACATTCATTTCTCATGAAGGTATTTATTGTCCAATGCTCTAGGGAAGTTAATAAGAATATAAATTATCAGTGATTATCATTTCAGTTGAAAAAATGTTCAACATTTCAGAAAACATTTTCCTAAGATACTGCTTTTAAGGGTATTTTGAATGTTTATTTTATTTAGATAGAAAGTCAAAATTCCTCCAGTGATGCTAATCAATTATTACATGGATCAATGAACCATGGTTATTGAGCGAGGAAAGAAAGTGGTCTCGCTTTATCATCATAATGTATTTCCCCAGTCTATGTTTATTGGTGCTGTGTTTCATAAAAGGGAAAGGGCAGTGGATGGCATTTTTGTTTAAATCATGCTATGGAGGGAGATGTACACAGAATTACTTGGTACCATACATTTACCGGCATCCAGGTATCATCATGATTGTTTGTAATTATTGGGCATGAGAAAACACAATATTAATACAATATTGGTTGTCATGGCTGCAGCATTGCAGGAGACATTCACTTTCAGCGTTCAATCCAGAGCACATGGTTTTACTTCCCAAACCGAAGAGATCCATAAACACAGATAAATTTCATCATCAGTTTTCAAATTTCAAGTAAATTGATTGAAAATAGAACTGTTGATATTTTGTATCTTATGGGAAAACATAATACTGGTTATATATTATCACTTAGAATTATAACCTACCTACATGAAATGAAATAGCTTTACTGTTCAAACTGAATTGTACATGTGGTTTATTGTTATCAGTATTATTATTCTTGTTGTGGGAAATGTATAGTTATAAATATTTCTTCTGGATGCATTGCAAATTCAGTCGAATATCAATGCATTATGATATAGATTAAATTTCCCATGGTTCATGAACGTGTATATGGACAGTAAGTTATTCTATTTTCAGACATACAATATGTACAGTTTCATGAAAATTCAATATTTTGCTATGTCCTTATTAAACAATTTATTTAGTTACTGAAACTAAATTTGCAGTTCGTTTCATGGAGTCGCTGACTGGTGACTGTTCAGTTTATTTGCCTCACTGAGTCGCTGATTGAACTGATACAAATTACCGGCCAGCTGCTGACTCGTCGTGACAAACTGCAAAGTTATATCGTAACAATTTTGGCTAATTGAGTCAAAGAAAGTTCCATTCGGACAGCAGTGCAAATATGACTCTTCTAGCTGCAATGCAGCCGGTGGACTTGCCTAAAAACTGACTCAATAAGTTAATCATATAATAATAATTTTGGATCATTTAGCCATTACCTCGGTGAGGCTGTAATGAGACAAAATTCTAGAGGAGAGGATCAAATGACTCAATAATGGCTACTTCAATGATCTAACAATTTGAAGGACTCATTGGTGGATGATTACTGGTTGAATCAGTCTTTCACTGGATCACTCGTGGATTGCAGTTTTTCTAGTGTAGCTATACCGGTCCAAATAATGACAACTGACTCCATGTGCAACTAGTTTTAACAATTTAGTATTTACCCCCCACGAAAGAGAAATAATAATAATACCGTCAACGAGAATCGAAACCTCCGATCCATGAAGTTGTCTTACAATCTGATATATGCTGGTTCATAATAGGCTACTCCCGTGGATCATCACGATGGAGGCCATTCGATACCACAGGGGCTCATTACCGTTGTTAATTGGTTAACTTAAGTTGATTATGGGGGGGGGTCGAGGCAAGGAATACTCCATTTATTCTCTACCTCGACCCCCCCTACCCCCTAAAATCAACCTAATTAACCAATTAACAACGGTAACGTGTTCGGTACTGCAATATGCACAGCTGGTCTGACAATTCGATATAGAGTTGTTCAATTGTTGCAGCACAAAATTCTCATCTGGTATGATACATGTATCTACTTCTGTTGAATAAGACAATCCTGTGTGCGAACAATTCATCAGGCCAGCGGATCTCGTCGTGTTCGTAGCAACATCCGAACAGGCTTATCCAACATGTCAGTTAAGGCGGTATTTCCTATAATAATAAAATTGTTAACCATTCATATAGAAAGGACAAGATATGTACTAGTATTGATTTTTATGGAAAAGAGTGTCATAATATTTTTTTGCAGATGAAACCACATGTATGTTTAATAACAGAAGTTTAAGCAATCATTGTAATGGAATATGAAGTCTATCAAGGGCCTGTTGAGTAGAGAACAGTGTCATTATTGCTCTCGGATAGTTCAAGAAAGCCTTCATCTCCGTTCCGTCGTTTCACCGATAAAATCACTGAACCTGCTACTAAATTCTATGAAAATTACACTTTAAGAAAATATAAATTTTCCATTTTATTCGGCAACGGGTTAGCGAGAAGGGAGACTGAAGAGCGTATATTATAGCACTATACGAACACATTTTTGAAATCGGTTTGGTTTTCCAAATATTTGAAAGACGTTTTTGATTTGGATAACAATCGGTTGTCATTTCCATTAACCTTCGTCACTGAAGTTGCTGGAGGATTATTTCCTTCACATGGTATTTTATCTGTCTGATGCAACTAGCCGCACTCAAAATTAAACAATTTGACGTAATGACACATCTCCGCTTCATAATGAAGTCAACATTAATATAATGAATAAATAGACTGCACAATTATGCCCTCAAATGTCAGATTGATTTTTGTGGAATTAATTTATCTGGCTTATAGAAATCGGGAAGTGCTTCCGTGTATGGCGACTTACAACACTTGATAGAAATATGTATTTTTGTGGGATATTCGATCGATGAATTCGCTCTAACCCATCTTTGGTTTAATGGCTTTTGTCACATCCCTAGCAGGGTTTTGGAGAACAAAACTCCAAAATATCCCATTTGCCTCTCAGAATGGACATCCATCCATTCCAGCAATGTGAAAGTCGTGATTGATTTTTCCGCGTCCAATCGACGCAATGCGAATAGGAAAAATACAATAAAGAGTAAAAAAGCCAGACGAATTATTGGTACCGGTAAGTTCTGCACCAAATTTTCTCTTGGAAACGTGAGATATGCTTCATAAACCCAAGAAATAAATCATGAACCTCAATAATACACAATCGTTCCCTTCATTTTGGGTTGCCAACGGGTTCTGTTGTAAAGAAAATAGATCTGGCAAATTTATATCATTGCCATAGGACCTTCAGGAGTGTGCCATAATATCTACCGAAATGTCAGTTCTGGGGGAGATAACACCTGTATGGAACAGAGTATGCAATACCATCGCTGTAGATTCTTTTAATCGAACCTCTGGTCTACTTTTCCAACTGAATCCAAAGTTAGCGCCTCAGATGCAACAAGGCAGTCAAAATTGAACAACGCGTAATGGCACATTTCCCCTCCGTAATGGAGCCTACATTGATACAATACTTAGATTACACAACTATGTCCTCAAGGATGCTCTCCAGTGATTCTTCTACTTGACAGGGAATAAGTACGTACGAAACCAGCGATAAAAATTTGAATAGCAAGCGTCAGATCCGACATTCAGTATTCAAGCGTCGTCCTTAAAAGAATTTCCGCATAAATCGAAAAATACTATTTCGTATTTGGTTGTTCGGTTTGGGTTTGATTGTTGTTTATTTATTTATTCTTTTTTTCAAATTGAGTCAAAACAACTAGTTTTGTACTTTAATAAAGTCATACTGCACCGTGTACATTCCGAATCCACTTATCGATTCAGAATTTACACCAACTGCATCAAATTATTGTCGCAGCGCGATGAGTGCTGTAGAGGCGAGTATCGTTAGCAAGTTTCAACAAAATTACCATTAATTTCCCGATAAAACGCTGTATATCGAGACCAGGGTGAGAATTTGCGATTGAAAATGTTTTATACTCTGCTAAGTGTCACTGTTAATCGATACAGCGTGTAGATAGGGGCTCGCAGATTTACATTATTATTTAAAATTTGTTGGCCGGTGCCTCCATTGTGAGCAGCAACAACAACAACAATAACAGTGCACCATTCAGCGACACTGAAACAGTATTTGTTCATTACATTGAATCTGTTGTTTAATTTCATACAGATAGAAATGGTTGTAGACCTTACGTTTCTCACTATAACAACTCTATAGGTATTAAGAAAAACGAAATTTTATTGCAAACTCATCAAATTTGGCAGGACTGGAGATTTATTTTGTATGTATACCGGTGGTGCGATATGATGTGATTGCAATACGTCTTAGGAAAGATGTATAGGTCTACTGGTCTGTACAGCCCAATCGACATTCAAATATTAGGAGAAAGCCTGTCAGTCACCCATTGTATTGGACTAGCATACGGGCAGACACAACTGTTCCTATCAATAATGCCTTCGGATGATAGTCACAAATGGCGTTCATTGATCTCCGTGTGCTATAACCCGTACCGTATTAAACTTCATTTTGATGCTCCTTACTTGTTATTTTTGGGAAGCTAATTCCTTCTTTTCCACGCTTGTCGCTTTTATTAACGTTTCCGGCGCTGGTGATCATCTGTACACCAGCCGTTTTCACATCGACCCTGACCTTCCCCATGTTACAGTAGACACCATATTGCATGTATTTGGGCCACTACGCATGCGCAGTTACACAATACGGCATTTACCGTAACATGGGGAAGGTCAGGGTCGATGTGAAAATGGCTCGTGTACAGCTGATCACAAGCACTGGAAACTTTAATAAAAGCGACAAGCGTGAAAAAGAAGGAATTAGCTTCCCGAAAATAACAGGTAAGGAGCATCAAAATGAACTTTTATATGATACGGGTTATAGCATACGGCGATCAATGAAAGCCATTTGTGACTATCATCCGAAGGCATTATTGATAGGAACAGTTGTGGCTAGCATACTTGTATCGCTACAATACTGAACCTAATACATGTACCTGTTTCAATAATTGACCAAAAGCGGATCAACCATGAAAGCAACTCCATGAAAGGCTATTCTCATTTAGTCTGCGGATGGGCTTACATCCTGCACTTCCCCTGCCCCTGGACCTAGGTCCATTCCGGCTTATTAAGTTATAAGGTAGGCCTACTCTCCAGATGAAATGTTGATGTATTGATTATGACCAAATCAAATCTGAGAGTATAACCGTGCCATGTTTGCCTAGAAGATCACATTTTCTTCCCTGTAGTCCACTTTATTGTGACGTTTCCTTCCACAAACATTGTATGGTCATCTTGGCTGTAGGTTCAATTTTCATAACATCTGTAAGTTGTCCTTTGGTGTTGTTGGATTGAATCCAGCTAATACCAGTTGGTATCGAAGCTTTCTAAGTGGCATCATTTCTTACACTGGATATTTCTGGATTATTCCATATGCCCGCTCACCAATTCACTTGCTCTCTTCCATGTCATCAGACCTGTCATTAAAAGAGTAGAGGACATTCATTTCTAGAGGTTGATTTTTTTTTTATTTTTTTTTTTTTTTCAGAATTTATTCACCAGTTTAATAGAAGATAATAAATGAAAAAAAAAAAAAATGGGGGGTCACCATGCTCGCTATCCATATACGTGTACCATTGAATAGCGAGATTAAACACTGAATACATATGCAATTTTGACTATTTTCTTGCTTGAAGCTCATTAAATCAAACTGCTCATCTTACTATATAATAATTAACACTAAACATATAGTTTTCGTCGAATATGTAATAAAAACAGGGGATCACAATGCTTTGCTAGAAAATAGTAGCAATATAACAGTTGAGCCTCTGCAGCCCCATGTCCATCCATGGGAATATCCTTGGATTTATTTATACATTTATACATTTGCCTTTTTGTTGAAAGTATTAATATGGAGGACATGTTGTCATGGTTACAGCACTGATAATCATGATAATGTATTCAGATAGTGATTTTCACTTGCATTTGGCTTAACGGCGATTATAAAGTGACATGTTGCTATGGTTACAGAACTGAATGTGTATTCATGTAAGCTTACAGTATTCACTTTTAATAATGTCATGATTTTGGTATTAAATTTTCTCAACTATTGATGATAGAATATTTCGCCAACAAATGATGCTAGAATAGAATAGAACTGAAGGTTCAATGATCTTTTCCAATTTATCATTTGAAATTTTACATATTGCTGGTTAATTTTGTAGGACGACTACAGACACTCTACGACGTGTAATCCTCAGAGAATCTGAACCTTTGGAGTACCGACAACTAACCAGTGGTTGGATCCTACTAGTACTGACAACTCTGGACTGGACAATCATGGATTTGTCCTTAAACTCCAAAAAGCTTCCTCCATTCCGGTTGGAAATCACAGATGATAAAATTAAACAGGAGATAGAAGTTTTGCCAGAAGAAGAAGAAGACAGTCCATATAACTCTGAAGAAGATGAGAAAGAAGGGCAAGAAACTCTTCAGTACATGCAGGATGAGTCGAGTCGTTCAGTGGAGGAGGAGTCAGAGAGTGAAGGTCAAGGGTCAAAAGGGTTAAACCCGTCTTCAGCAGAATATGAGCCAGATGAGAGTGAAGACAGGGACTCCTCAGAGATGGAGCATACACCCAGTGGATCGGCTGAGGAGGGTGGATCAGCTGGGGAGGGTGGATCAGTGGGGGAGGGTGGTTCAGTCAAGAAGGGTGGATCTACCCAGGATGGTGGATCGGATGAGGAGGGCAGATCAGCAGAAGAGGGTGGATCAGCTGAGGAGTGTGGATCAGCTGAGGAGGGTGAATCCATCAAGAAGGGTGGATCCACTGAAGAGGGTGAATCAGATGAGGAGGGCGGATCGACTGAGGAGGGTAATAATAAAATAATAATAATAAAATTTTAAATCTAGCGTCAATAGATTCAAGATTTTATTGTACAAACACCAGGCAAAGGCAGAGTACAAAATTGCAACAAGGAATACAAGAGGAATACAACAAGAGAAACAATAAAACAGTGACATGAATATTAATATTTATATATGTTATATCTGAGAGATAGATATGTTATACCTGAGAGTTAATAACATGTGCCATGGAAGACAGTGTCCACTGTGGTTACCTCCCTTTGACCACTGGAGGTTGGCCTTTACAAAAGGTTAATACCAATACAGATGTCGTTTTTACGGCAATAGGACAAATGCCTCTTTTCATGAGGGTCAAGGGCTAAAACAGATAAGAATAAAATTCTAATATATATACATAGTCAATAATTTGATAGTAATCAAATAGTCTGATATTATCCGATATTTTGAATTCGTTCCAGATAAAAATTGATAGCATGCAGTTTTCCAAAAATAGATAACATAATTGTAAATATGCAGAGAGTAATTTGAAGAACTCAGTATTTCGAACTGTATTAATTAATACATCTTTAAAAATCTTGTGAAGGCATCAGATCAGCCAAGGAAGGTGGATCGACTGAAGAGGGTGGATCGACTCGTGGCGGTGAATCGTCGACAAATGAAGAGATGTCAGACAAGGCAGAGGCTGAATCTGAGGCACAAGACGACTTCAACTCAAAATGGATCGCCATACCCATCAAGACTGAGCCCATGGAGGAGCCATCAGATGAGCTGGGCTATCCGATGTCCTGGTCCACAGAGAAACGACCGGCGTCCAACTTCAGGCGGTTCACTGCCCTGGAGACTCCTGCCTCGCCTGATGCCGAGAGGTCTGGGGATTCCCCTAGTTCCCAAGATGAGCCAGTCGATATGGTGAGTATTTTCTCCAGACTGAGTTATCTCCAGACAAGGTATGATTAGCGATAGGTAGTACATCACCGCAGGTCTCCCAGGCTTCATTTTAATGGGCATGATGTGTGTGTGTGTAGGGTGGGGGAGAGGGGGTGATTTTGAACTGGCCATATTGGGAATATTTCTAACTGTAGCCTGACAAAATTTGTACTGTAAGCATTTTACTCCTATTCAACCATTCATAATAATTTGTGGATTCCATCAAAAGGTGGGTGTGCATGGGTAGGGAATTTATTTATTTTAATTTTTTTTTGCTTTTCAGCATGCAATAACGTACTTCCAACAGGAACATTTGAATTTTTTGTTCTAGATTTAATCATGTATAGCTCGATTTTTTTTAATTATTCCTTGAAAAGTTAGGAAAATATGAGACTTTTTTTCTTGTTTTCTCCTGGAATACTAACTTTTACGCCAGTTTAGAAAAAAATAAGAGAATTCGAACTAGTCCTTTTTGTGTATAGCTGCAGTAACTTGTCAGTTGTTAGGATTTCTTATTTAAGAAATTTTAAGAAAATTTAACTCAGTGAAGCAATAATCCAAGAGAACTATTTACTGTGTGATATGTTAAGCATGGGGGGGGGGGGGAACCTGTGGTAAGCTGCCTACATGTACAAAACTGCCTGTCCACTGATCCATGATTTCAAGGTGGTTACCTTATAGAAATAGACAAACTTCTGAGCTTTACTCAACATACACATTTAATGCACAAGCTTTTGACGATAATTTTAAGGCCGGAGCCTTTATCAAGGATCTGCGGAATTTCATCAATATTGCCAGTAAATATACAGATCGTCAGTAGTTGTCCATTTCCATGAATGACCGATGTACTCAATTTAGAGATCATACATTATTGTTTACAAATTTACACATGTTTCATGGAGTATGTCATGAAGAACCAGGACATAATGGAACACGGAAATGCAGAGCTCTGTGAACACAGAGTAGATTATTTTATAACCTACAAAACAGCTTACTCTTCATCATACTGATAGAGGTCTGATCAACGTTACAAACGACGATGTCATAATATAAAGCATGAATTAAAGCAACATTACACTACCACTGCTATTACATGGAATCATTAAGAAACACCATGTGCCTGGTGTATACAGGCCTATTAACACAATACATATAGTCATCATAGTCACAGTCATAGTAAATTTTATTTAGAGTCGGTGTACATTAGTACAAGGAACATAGCAAACACAAGCTCCGTGGAGCTTTTACGACCGACTTTTAAAATCAATAAAATCATAAAAATATATATATATACAAACATAATAAAGATATTTTTATCACAGTTCGATATCACAAATACTTTTTCACTGCTATTCGGAGAAATGGAATAACTCCATTTTTTGTATCTATTAAATACATAGCTGCATAAAACAGATAGCGGGCACATTACTGGCGACATATGGAGCAGTTACATTCCTTCCCATTCCATATCTTGATTAGTTTCTTAAAATCGTTAAAATTTGAAGTCGCTCGTATATGTTCGGGGAGATCATTCCATAATTTGGCATTCTTGTATCTAAAACTATTTATACCATGCCGCTCTGTTCGGACTTTAGGAAGATCGAGTAAATTAGAGTACCTGAAATTATAAAATCTTTCCTTCTTGTTAACAAGTTGCGATAAATATTCAGGACTATTACCATTTAAAATTTTAAAAGTCTCGATGGCCATCAATCTCAGACGTTTGAGATGCAAAGAGGTAGTTTTATATTTCTGTAATAGACCTTCGTAAGAACTCGTGTAATCATGATAGACAAATTTGAGTGCTCTATGATGAATTTTTTCTATCTTCCTCGTGTTTCCGACATTACAAAAATGCCATACTAAGGGACAAAAATTGAAGTGAGACATAATAAACGCATGATAAATTAATTTCCTACATTCGAGGGATAGATGTTGACCTATACGTTTCAGTACATTGATTTGCTTGGAAGCTTTCTGACAGACATTAGAAACATGGCGGTCATACGTTAAAAGACAATCAACTTCCATTCCAAGTAATTTGACATGTTCGTCACATTTGATATGAACACCACCGATGTTGAAGGTAGGCCTGTTTTTATATGTGCGTTTACCAACTGCCAGTGCCTGAAATTTCTGTGGATTAGCCTGCATATAATTATTGGTAAACCACTCGATTAAGGCCTCACCCTCAGTCTCCAAGACTCTCTTTAATGAGTCCAGTGACGGGCCTGAATAGGTTAAAGTGTTGTCATCTGCGTAATTAAAAAGACTAGCCTTTTCAACAAAATATAGTACATCGTTTATGAATATGTTGAACAGCAGTGGTCCTAAGATAGAGCCCTGTGGCACACCTTTAATTATCTGCTTAAATGAACTCCGGTTTGACCCTATTTGTACACACTGCTTTCTATTTTGTAAATAGCTGTCAAGTAAATCGACAGCATCATCCCCCACTCCATATGCTTTCAGCTTTTCAATCATCAGATTATGAGGCAAACAATCAAAAGCTTTTGAAAGATCCATTAGTATTGCTCCTACATACTTGAGCAATGATACTCAGTATCATGTACTGGTATCATATTACATTATGTATAATACAAGAGACAAATCTAGGAGAACTGAACATACAGTATGTATTGAATATTAACTTGAAGGCACCGAAGAAATTGGTGTTATAGCTAAAGTGTTAAATGTACATACGTAAGAACAGATGACTGGAATATGCACCTGCACAAAGACTGGTACCTTAGCCAACAATTACCCCATGGTGTGAACTGTACCCACATCCATGTGCCTTCACCGTACTATACAGGGTGATTAAAAAAAATGTCCACCTGTCAATGCCTGTGGTTTTGTTAATTTATTCATCTGAAGATATAATATGAATATAAACACAATGAAGGTTATCCCCTCTCTGTGCTATGTTCACCCACTGTATGTTTATTTATATCCAAAAATATACAGATAATGTATATATACGTACCAATGATGCTCATGGAGAGAAAGTGTTTTCTCTACATAATGTGAAAATGCATGAAAACGGACACAGGAATGAGACACTTCACGTGTTTAGCTGTTTCAGGTATCTCTCTTGCACCTTAAAGACTTTCTCACCAAGAGTTGTTACCTGTCTGGTATTTTTTGAATGTGCAACAAAAATATATGAAAATAGATAAACTGGGAAGAGTCTCATTCCTGTTTCTTCATCAACCGCTGTGTTTACTCATTACTGCGTTATGGAGAGAATTCACTTTCCTTTCCTGAGCACCACTGGTATACAAAATATATGTATATTTTCATCCATGAATAAAACATACCCTGGTTGAATATAGTGGAGAAATAAAATACCATTTCATGTGTTATATTGATATACACAATAAATTGCAACTTCATATGAATAAATGAACAAAACCACAGGTGGACATTTTTATTGATTCAGCCTGTATGATCTGCAGCAATAGGCCAGACATTTGAAAAATTGTATCATGAGAATTGAAATGGTCTACCTTTTACGCCATGCCCACTTGACTGCCTTCACTCTGTCTTATCGAAACGAGGCCTGCAAGTCAGTGAACTCTGACCCTAGGATTTACAAATCACTATTAGCGAGACATGCAAGGGGTTTGGTTTTTGCAGTAATTTAGGAATTATGTCATTGCGTGAAGTGAAGAAGCCAATGCAGGCGATCAGACTTTTTCAGTGGCTAATATACCGGCAAAGGCATGACGCTAATTATTCACTGTTTGCACAATTTAACCAGATCACTCGGGCTACATGTACACCGGACTCGGGTTCATTTTCTGCTACTTTGGAATTTCAGGGGAGATAACTCTGATCACTTTACCAATAATCCTGACAATACTTTCTCTAAGCACACAAATGTATATATAGTGTTACCATGGTTACAGTATACACTGTAATTAGAGTATATATACATGTATATATTTTTAAAAAGATGGGTCAGAAAATTAATAGTTATTTTGTTCTCGGGTGTGCTTTGTGATCAACTTCTTGTGATAGTAATGAAATAATTTAAAATTATTCAACCTTATATGACAGTACATGTATGAGGACCAAATAGGTCGAAATTACTAGCACAATCTAGGTAAACCAAGATGGTAAATCAGGAAAAAACCATCCAGACATACTGCTATGAAAACTTTGTGCGAAATATTCGCCGATATTCTACAACATCCCATAATCACGACAATTTCTACCTTTTCTCTCCGACAATGGGACTTTTAGTTCACAGAGATTAAAATCTTTGCACAGCATACTCTTTTGATATATTCTACCCCCTAACAACAAGGATTGAAGTTTTCCAGAATTATCTGGAATTCCAGGTTTTGGCAAGTTTTATAACCATGCAAATACATGTACATGTAAACGATACACAAATTTATGAAAATCTGCCATTTTCCAGATTTTTCATGCCATGTCACTCTCATCTCTGTAACAAAGCCAGACTTTTCGGTGGGAGTAAACTCTTTGATCTTTATGGTTTACCACGCAAACTCTGGAAATGATGCCATATTTGGATACTGTTTTCCGATAATGTTTATACATTAGTCCAAGTGCTATTGTGTGTATTTACTGTGGGAGCGTGATTTTGAAATTATTTCACCAAGCCAGCCACCTGATTGGCTAACAAATGTAGTTTCAAATTTGCATGAGATTTATATAGTGCTGAATTCAGATATAATATTCCGTGATATTATATCTGAGTTTACTTAGATTGTTACTGGTAATAAATTATATATTTGAAACCGTATATTTGAAAAGATAGAATGTACATATCTACATATCAGTCCTCTTTTGCCACGATATTCTGGGGCAAAATTCAATCAAAAACTTTGATTGAAAAAAAAGAAAACTATTGCCGATAGTAGTGATATTTTACGAAAATTAAAAATTGTCTACAAAAAAAACACTTTTTTTTACAGCAAACACAATTGTGAATAGCCATGGCATGGATCTGCGGGGTAACTGTCATGTTGAAATGGGTGTACAAGATCATGTCAATCAGGCTGGAAATGAAGTGGGGAGTGGGGGGAGGGGGGATTTCTCAGATTTTGCAAGAGTTTGCATGAGAAGCAAATGTTACTTATATACAGTTTACACACAATATTTATCAAGGCTGTAGCATAACTGTGGAAGCTCAGTATCAGTCACAATGATGTTCGTCTCTCTGTCTGTATATCCGTCTGTCTGTCTGTCTATATGGCCAAGTTATGACATTTAAGTTTTGGACTTTTTGTGTTGTAGAGCTCCACTCTCTTAAAATAAGTCATTCCCAACCCATCCATTTCTGATGTAATACCAATTCCTGGAGCATACATCATCTCACTATTATTGACCCCATTGTCTCACCCTGAGAGTATGCTCCCAGGCCCACCTACCTACCCCGAGGACTGAGCCCCTCCCACCCCGAGAACTGAGCCCTGCCCTGTATCTCCTAAAGGTAAACCATGTATACCTCGCCCCACTATGCCCTAATATACTCAGAGAGCTTGAATGTACAGTCTACAATTAGGTAGGCAAAAAAAAAATCATGGTTAATTCATTTGTGCTCAAAAAACCTCAGTGAGTGCAGAAAATTGCCAACAGATTATTAATTAAGGCATTATTAATTAGAAACAAACTGATCAGGCCTTCATGTATTTGAAGATTTTTTTCTCATTATTATGCAACACAAATAAAACAGTATTATTTTGTCATGTTTGTACAGGTTTCCATGATTTGAATCAGATTTAATGTAATGTTTCATGAACATGTCTCAGAATATCATGGTTAATCACAAAAACTGTTTCTTCCGTTTATTTTTGTTTAGGCAACTACAAGGGTCATAGATGAAAAAATCCAGGAGCAAACAATAAAAAATATAAGAGAACTTATAGCGCAGTCTGCACTTCAGGCAGCTTCTAAACCACTGGTGAAGGGTGAAGTCATTGCTGACGATGATGATGGACCATCTACGAGTCAAGAAGCGATGGAAGAAAATCTCGATGTTGGAGATGAAGACGCTGCGATAGATCTCTCTCTGAGATCCACGGAGAAAGACACTTCATCAAAAGAGGCGGAAGCAGGCAATCGTCCAAAGAAGTACAAGCGTAGAAAGGGACAGGACAACAGATCATTCGATTGTACCGTCTGCCCAAAAACTTTTCCAACAGGTAGTCGCTTAAGGAAGCATTTGAAAACGCATTCTGGTGAAAAGCCGTTCATGTGCTCAGAGTGTGGAAACTGCTTCACCCAGAACAGCTCTCTACAGAAACACTTGCGCACCCACACCGGAGAGAGGCCGTACCAATGTCCCACATGTGATAGGAGTTTTGCTGAGAGTGGAACACTGGTGAGACACATACGGACGCACACGGGAGACAAACCACACGCCTGCTCAATCTGCCCGAAAAGCTTCGCCCTGAAACACAGCCTCTATCTGCACATGCGCACCCATACAGGTGACAAACCGCACAAATGCTCGCGATGTCCCAAGAGTTTCGCCCGTGTCTGCAATCTTCAGACACACTACCGGGTCCACACTGGTGACAAGCCATACAAATGTGAGAAGTGTCAGAAATGTTTCGCCGCAAAGAGCAATCTGCAGTGCCACCAAAGAACGCACACCGGAGACAAACCATATGCCTGTAAGATGTGTGACAAGTGCTTCTCGCACAGCAACACGTTAAATGAACATCTGCGCACACACATGGAAGATGAGCCATATACCTGCTCAATCTGTTTCAAACATTTTGCCTACAACAGTTCCCTTCAGAAGCATATGAGATCCCACGTTGACGAAAAGCCATACCCCTGTGATGTGTGTGGTCGAGGCTTCACTGACAATAACTCCTTACAAGGCCACCTGAGAACACATACCGGCATAAAGCCATACACATGCTCAGTGTGTGGTAACGGATTTTACTATAACAGCAGTCTGAAGAAGCATCTAAGGCGGCATATTGAGGCTTCTTTAGAGAAGGCAGTTGAACCAGCAATGTTTAACCTTGATCCAGAGTTAGAGTAATTCATGTGTATTGACCTTGTTCCATGCTTTCTTTCACATAGCTACGGTCACAAATGTGCTGGCCTTTCTCTGAAATGGCAGATATTCAACCTTTATCTGGAGTTAAGGCCAAACTCGCCAGGGGTCATTTTTCTTGTAATAGCTTTAATTGCAGTCTTGAAAAATTGCAATATCTCACAATTGTGTTGCAATAGAGATCTGAAAATTCATGTATGTATCATTGAGGGTATCCTGCTTTAGTCGGGGCTGTTAGGGCATAAAAGGGACTGTTTGGTTCAGATTCTTCCAAAAGCACCAAATTTGGCCCATATGTCGCCCATACCATACCTTTTCGATTTTTGACGGGCGCCAAGGTAGTCGCCCCCTGGGGCCGCCATATTGGCGAAATTCATTATGGCCGCCACCCGGGTTAGAGGTCAGTCAATAAAATGGCTAGAATCATGAATAATACAACTTTTTAGTGGTTATCGGAGTCGGGAAATCTGATTCTGATCTTATTTCAACGATTTGAGGTCAAGGTCACCCTGAAGGTCATTTTTGGGTCAAATTCGTCATTTTTAGTGGTTTTTAGTCGAGATATACAAACTAACTCATTTTATCGATTTTCGGGGTTGAGTAACCCGAATCTGGCCATATTTTGACAATTTGAGGCAATATTGCATGTGAGGTTCATGACAGATGTCCCCCGAAACAGAGGTCAACCGGAGGTCAATTATAGGAAACATCAAAAGGGCTAGAATCACAAATAATACCATAGGGCTTTGCGGCATCGGAGAATTAGATTCTGACCTTATTTTGACGATTTGAGGTCATGGTCACCTCATTTGAGAATTAAAGATCAAAGATCAACAGTTGCTACTAAAAACAATCGAAAGAAGATTATTCAGGAACAAATGTTACTAAAATACTTCGGAGATGACATCTGCTGACAAAATGCTATAACCATGCCGCTACGTGCATTTAAATGTTCAAAATACAAAACAAAGACCGCTTAAGCAACAGTATACCAATGATTATTTTTCTACCTATGCATTCTGGCTTGCGCTCTATGATGCCAGCAATAAATAATACTTGTCATCATCGCCCAAGTTATTAACGCACCCGCCTTCGCATTTGCAGAGGGTCATGTATCGGACATCGGCACAGTTGCATTTGCACCTTCCCGTGCATGCCTTGAGTCGGCCTCAGTGCATGAGAATAGCATATGCCATAGAAGTGTCGCTGAGAGTGGTCCATAGCGGTTGCCATGTACTGGTGCAATCTTGTGCCAGCTCCACTCACTGAAGTCAGGGATTCCCTGCTGGAGTGAAGCTACTCCAGTAGAAACTCGCTTGCAGCAGCGCTCGCTTCACATGCTGCAAAAGCGCGGCTTGGGAGGTGGGATGTTTTCCAGCGATCTGGTTGCAGTGGTGAAGAGGTGATGCTTGGCCTCATTGACACCGGCTGCATCACATCCCTTGCTGTACATGAGTACGATGAAGCACCCCGTTAAGCTATGAAAGAGAGGTAGTGCCACGGACTTTGACGGACCAAGATCGGAACAGATGGTTTGGACTGGAATGCCACAATACTTTTTCCTGAACCCCTGAAATCCCGAAGTATGAATGGATCAGCGGCTTCTTAAAAGATGTTAACAAAAAGGAGCCGTTCTCATTCCTCAGCACACAGATGTGCAAGACTGACATGAGCGGAAAGCTCCTTCTGTGTACCCGTTTTGAGTCCGTGTTCTTCAACAGGCGTTATGACCTCACAATACTTCAACCGTGCAACCATTCCGAGGCGGACACTAGGGTCCTCCTGCATCTAGCACATGCCACGGAGAAGGGTCATACAACAGCCTATGTTCGCACGATGGACAGCGATGTCCGGTCTTTGAAGACCCTCGGTCTATCGGAACTCTTGGTGGACTTCGGTACTGGAAAGAAATATTATGACATTCAGTCCATACCGTTTGTTCCGATCTCGGTCCGTCAAATCCTTGGCACTACCCCTCTTCCACAGCCTTATTGGGTGCGACCCGACTTCACAGTTCCTTGATAGCGCAAGCCAGAAGGTATAGATACCAATAATCATTGGTATATTGTTGCTAAGGCGGTCTTTGTATTATATTTCGAACATTTAAATACACATAGCGGCGTAGCGGCATAGTTATAGCATTTTGTCAGCAGATGTCATCTCCGGAGTATTGTAATATAATTTGTTCCTGAATACTCTTCGTTCGATTGTTCTTAGTGGTGACTGTTGATCTTTGACCTTTGACCCCAAAATGGGTTGACCTCAAATCAGAATCGGAGAATGCCACAAACCTCTATGGTATTATTTGTGGTTCTTTTGATGTTATACCTACAATTGACCTCTGGTTCGGATGACCTCTATCGCGACTCTCAAATGAAGTATTGCCCCGAATCGCCAAAATAAGGCCAGATTCGGGTTACTCAAACCTGGAAACCAATAGAATGAGGCAGTTTATATATCTTGCCCCAAAACCACTGATAATGGCGAATTTGTCCCCAAAATGCCCTTTAGGGTGACCTTAAAGGTTACCTTGACCTAAAATCGTTGAAATAAGATCACAATCAGATTCTCCGACCCCAAAAACCACTAAAAAGTGCTATTATTCACATTTCTAGCCCTTTTAGTTATTCAACTATAACCAGGATGGCGACCATATTGAATTTCGCCGAATATGGCGGCCCTAGGGGGCGCCCGTCTTGGCGCCCGTCAAAAATCGAAATAGTATGGTATAGGCGACATATGGGCCAAATTTGGTGCTTTTGGAAGAATGTGAACCAAAATATCCCTAACAGCCCCCACTTCTTATAATACTGTCAAAAATAATTTTAAAACATAAAGGAAGCCTTGAATTGTCCAGTTAGCAGCAATATACAAAATATCTATTTCAGGAAAAGATCTTTTAACACTGGAACTGTGTAAAATGAAAACTTGAAAGAAAATTGCTAACTGAAAGCTTGCAAGTACATGAAAATTTGAAATGTAAGTGCTAACTGAATGCTATATAAGGTTTCATATTTGTATCTGGAAGAGCTATTTTAATTCCCAAGAGTGCACAAAATATTTACAAAATTGCCCCAATTTTTTTTTAAATTATTTTTCATATAATATTCTGCAAATGCAGTGATCCATACATGTATTGTTAGATTTCTATTGCAAGTCAATTGTGAGATATTGCAATTTTTCAAGACTGCTATCAGATCTGTTAAACAACAAGAGTCATTGAGTTTGTCCTTAATTAATATATGCTTATTTAACTGCTGTGCCATGCTGCATTTCACATGTCTTACGGGGTCAGGAAAGAGGTCTTGTTTCTGATCAGGTACTCTCTCAGAATAGTGGTCATATGACTTTTAGTCTTTTTTCATTTTCATTAGGAAATACATACGAAAAAAAATATCCAAAATTTGGTATATTTTGTAAAATGGTATGATGCACATGGTTCAAAAGAGCACTAGATATACTGGCCAGAAACAAAGATATCGGTATTACGCAGGCATCCAATGCAGTGGTTCTGTTTTCTCCAGTTTTTGTTTTCTGATGATGAGACATAAAATGTCTCACAATAAAATATGAGCAGAATTCAACAGTGAAGCCGTCATTGCCCGGGCTCATGATGATATACAGATAAATCCACCTAAAGTAGCTGCATGGTGAATTTGTTTGAGGCTATAGAGTTGGATAATGACATCATGGGATTGGACGGATAAATGGGCAAAAGTCAAAGTGTATGGAGTGTGTTCCTTAACAATCTCTGTTACGTTCGTCTCAATGAGGGTCATTGTAAATATTCAGCTGCTTACAGTATACTTGTACTAAATTGAGCAAATGGTTGTAAAAATTATTTAATCCTGCAGTGAAACCTCTGTAAACCGACATCCCGGGGACCAAACAATAGTGTCGGTTTTTACAAGGTTCTGGGTTATCACAGTTCAAAATACTTCAAGTTTAAGTATTGGGACCATGGGTAATGTCAGTATTTAGAGGTTGGTCAGTTTACCCAGGTGTCAGTGTTCACAGGTTTTAAGTGCTGTATATGTGTTTAGGCATATCTGTACTGTGTACATGTAGTCGTGATAGTGTAATTGTGAAATATTTGAATGGCCAGTCTCATTGTTCTATTGAGCGAGTGGAAGGTTGACCAGCGTTAATTATTGTATTGATATTTTGTTATGCGACGTATTCACAGTTTGTACATCTTTGTACAGTTTGTACACAATTCCACAATTGAATTCTTATTCATAAACAATATTTGTTTAAATGAATAAGCTTACTTGTACATTGTATCTACACGATTTTAGATATTCTTGTCTTTTTTTGTAAAAAGCATTTTGACCATATTCTTAAACCATGTAAATATAAAATAACATGTCTTTTAGATGTGATTTTATCAGTGGAAATGGATGATATAAAGTTTAAGTACAAGCATGACTAGGTGATTTCCATGATTTCATGGATCACAACTTCTTTACTGCTACTGTATATACAATAGAGGTGATTTTTCATAAAGATACTTTTAGTAAATGAAATGTCATTTCCAAATTCTGAATGCCTACCCTGTACAAACAAAATGGAATCTTATCTTTATAACCCGCCCATATGTAAAATGCATTATGCCTATACATGTAGGCCTACGTGTTCCCAAAATTAATACAGTTTTTACTGTTCTTCATTGACTACCTGTGGTCATGTCGACTGATGGATCAAGGCGACTGATCTGTGATCAGGGAGGCTGAGACATGGTCATGGCAACATAGCTGTGATCAAAGTGACTGACATGCGGTCATGGCGACAGATCTGTGATCATGGCGACTGATATATGATCAAGATGACTGACCAGTGATCCTGGCGACTGATCTATATGCTCAAGGAGACTGACCATTGGTTGTGGCGACTGATCTGTGATCATGGTGACTGAACTGTGGTTTCGATGACTAATCTATGAGGACGTGATCATGGTGACTGGCATGTAGTCCTGGTTACTGGCATGGCTTCCTTCGGCAACGATTTGGTGTAAGACTCACGAAATATAATTGGCAAAGAATCTGCTGCAAGTTGTATTGTCAGTCTTTTGTCCAGGATATTACCTTTTCAATGGGAGGTTTTACCCCAAAGCCTTGCCCTTCCTTCTTACTGATCTGTGGTCATGGTGACTGTCCTGTGATTATGTTGACTGACCTGTCGCCATTGTGACTGACCGATGGTCATTGTGACTTTCCTGTAGTCATGTTGACTGACCTGTCGTCATGGTGGCTATCCTGTGATCTTGTTAACTGTCCTGTGGTCCTGTTGGTTAACTTGTGGTCATTGCGGTTGAACACTGGTCGTGGTGGTCATGGTGACTGAACGGTGACCATTGCGATTCACCAGTACCCATGCAATCGTTTTTTGGTGGTGGGAACAGTAGTGTAGTAAAAAGTTTAATCTTCTCAAGCAGTGTCTATTTCACTTCATTGTAGAGTGTAGCTGTTGTCTTATCATATCAGTTCCCCCCCCCCCCCCAGACTACCAAAAAAATATTAATTTATCTCTCTGTGCAATATATATATCTTACGGTGTAAATATTGATCTCTACGTGTAAATACATTGATAAACATCATTATGTGTTATTTGAAATTCCATATTTGCTGTCGCTATAGCTAATTAGGTATACATGTTTCGGCTGTTTTCATATTGGTGAGGACGGGATTTGGTGCCGGGGTGGGGGGGGGGGGTTACAATCGGCAGAATTATGGCAGGGAGTATAATTGCCACCCAAAAGACTCAACGGTACAGTACACACGCATTTAAAGGGGAACACTAACAATATAGAGTCGCTTTTAAGGATGTCCGCTGGTGGTAAATCAAAGTAATTAACTTTTTGAATAATGTGTGTTGTTGCATTCATCATTGTGTAATATGGGAAAAACAAAGAAAAAAATATAGGTTGGTGTGCATTTTTTAGCTGTAGGCAATGTTAAGTGGACTGACCCATGCTCAATTTGATAACCCAGAAAGCATAGGGAATAGCCCTAGTTTTGAAGCATATTCATGAAAAATTCATATAAATAGTATTTAACTTTTTCTTATATTCTAACTGTTTGCAGATAATCACAATGTCTGTCAAAATTTAGCAAATTGGATGGATGTTGCTGTGCAAAATTCTCGGCTAGAAGGCTTTTAAAGGAAATCCCCATCTCTTAACCTAGGGAAGGGAGATAACCCAACAGAAAAACAGGCAAAATGGCTGCCAAAGTCAAAAACCACCAGCGGACATCCTTAAGAGAAGAAAGTTCTCCCAATTCTGAGTGAGATGACGTTTACCGCATGTAAATACCCCGAACGGTTGCTGAGATATTGGACTTTGAAGCATAAATATGATATTCATGGAATTTATGCAAATGAGATTTTGTGATGTCACCAGGTGAACTCATGATGAGCTAACTTTATACTGATATATTCACAGACTATTATAATATGGAGTATTTATAGCATTTATGCAAACCATATGACTTTGTTTTTGGAAAAAAATCAATTATTTTTAGAAATACGGTTTCTATGACAACCAGTTATCAAGGGCATTATTTCGAAATTTTTGCACGTTATGAAAACTTAATTACTGAATAATCAGTGACTACGGTCTGTGCTATTTATATTTGTTAAAAAAACTCTTTAACCATTAATGTTCTCGAGATAAAGCTCTTAAAAACTGGTTGCTATGGTAACCATATTTCTGAAACTATTCGTAACCAAATGGCAAAAGTGATATCTGATAACCTACAAACACGATGTTAATGAAATATGAAAGAATGAGAATCCTATATATATCATGGAAAAGAAAATATACCCCTTTTTGTCTATCTAATTACTTCTAGTTCACTGTGTGACATCATCAAAGCTCATTTGCATACCAAATTTGTATGACACACAGAATTATTTGAAGTACAATGTCTCGGCAACCAGTAGGAATATTTTGATGAAATAAAGTTTTAAATTTTCAGAAAGAATATGGAACAATATATCTATCATCCAGAAGTTTAGATTTTCCAGTTTAGTGACCCTTTAAACAATCAAATAATGGGACACCCTGTCCGTTGTCATATGCATGAATGTATTTATCGACGATGTTCTCTCTTCTCCCATAGAATTAGTGTGGCTTTATAATACACGCTATACACAAGGGAATTTTCAGGTTGTTTCAAGTTGTGGAATATGCTGCAGTTAATTACCTGGATTCATTGTTGGAAAATGGATTTTAAATATCATCAGAAGTAAATATCATGTTATTTGTATATCAGTAGTTCTCACTCGTGCTAATGTTTTAGTGTGTACACAAACATGCACTATAGGTGCTTCAAAGCTGTTTTATTTGTGCTGTTTTAGATTATACAATCAGGGTGCAAGCATACTCGCTGAGTTGTGGATACTTTGGGACTTGGCGATTTGTATTGTAATTTATCGATGTACTTGTTGAATGGTTTGGTAGTGCAGCTGTACGCTCATCAGATCAGCGTGATTCCTCACCTTGATACTGTGATTTGATCCGTATTATAGTTGAGGGGATAAAGAAGCACGCGGATAGAATGAGCGTAGTGTAACCGGTGTTCAGTGTAACACAAGCTAAATACTCAGAATTTTTACAGCTGCTACACGGGTTGAACCAAATAGATAGTCGAAACGGTTCCTGTTAGAAGCAAATTGGCTCTACGTAGAACCAGTTTCATGATTTTGGTCCAAAATGGAACCATATTTGTTTGGAACCATGTTTCTTTGGTTCCGTGTTTGGTTCCAGCAGAAAGAACCAAATATTTACATAGAGAACCAAATATAGTTTCATACAGAACCAAATGATGTAGAAGTTTAATGGGACAATGATCAAGAGCACGTTATGACTAAAATTGCTCATTATGATGTGCGAGCATTCCTGTAGCTGTGTAGTACATCGTCATGTAATATTAGATAGTATTTTTTGGACCATCATCGAAGACTGGGATTTTGGGATTCATAAGACTTGGTAACCCTCTCGATTGATTTCTCGGAAAACTTTTGCATTTTTTTTTATCCCTCTGACAATTTTGACAGAAGAGTATTGTAATCGTTGGGTTCGTCCGTCTGCCCATATTCGATGTTATCAAGATAGCTCTCATCCTCGCGAGCCAGTGTATCGATCGATCTGCTACGATCGATATACTGGCTTGGTTAGTTATCCATACTAGTTCTGGAAATAAATAGGTCAACAGGGGTTTCCTCTGAATCAAACCAATCAGTGAACGCGCTAAGCTAGCAGATTATGCCACTCTGCTGCGAGGCATGAGATGTGAGATGTGGTCAAATTACACGGAAAAATATGATTTGATGCTATTAGCATGATATCTCTTTATCATTTATTTCTACCACATGCAGTTGCATCTGCTTATTGAACAGAACTCCATTTAAGATGAGGGACCATGCCCTATTTCTACAAGGTCAAAAGGCAAACCAATTTCTACGTTCCCAATTCGAAACTGTCTTGGTCGGACGAGCTGCCATTATTATTCAAAATCAAAAATGTCAATTTCGTCTTACGAACCAATCAAATACAGCACACGCCTCTTCTGCAGGCTGACGTAATGGCAATGCCAGCGAATCGCTGACGCCGTCTCAGAGCACTTTCGGAAAGATGATGGACAATGGGTCATGCATATTTACGAGGTTACAGGCTGTGTTTAAACAATAATGGCAGCCCGTCCGACCAGGCCAAGTTCATAGCGTGAGCGTAGAAATTGAAATGGGGAACGAAGATGAGCTTTCCAAATTCGTCCCCCGTATGCATCTAAGGCAGTACCAGAAGCCCATCAAAGATGGCTAACCTTGACCTAGTTTCTAAAGATCAAGCAATAGTGTATATTCAAATTCTGTCAGTATCTAACCATGTTAATATAATTGTCGCCTAAAAGACTCAACGGTAGGTAAACACCTTTAACCACTCAAACAATGGGACAACCTATCCGTTGCCTATTTTCGAAAGGTTAAGTTATAGTGTAGATTCAGTGCCGTTAGCATATAATCATGTCAAGTTTATTGTCGCCCGAAAGACTTAACGGTGCAGTACACACCTTGACCTATTTTCTAAGGGTCAAGTAATAGTGTAGATTCAATGTCCCACATCTCTTGAAGGAATAGACTATCATTTCCACATCCACACTATAGAAATGCATATGTTCACTGAATTGACCAGAATTGCAGCAATTACAGGTCGATACTTCATGTAGGAAGCTATTGTCTGGGGCTTTGTGTCGCTGAAAAGGCACAAGTCTAGACACATTGTTGTCCCCAGACTTGGCTTTTGTATGCATTGTCTCGTGATTCTTACATGGAGTATGAACCCAATTACAGCTGGCTTTGGACCAGAAGCCTATCGAATATGACCGCGACCTTGACCTGTTTTGTTTTAGGTCAAATCAATCGTTGAAAATACACTGTTGGACCAGTATAAGCCAGTCGATAATTCAAACACACAAAATATAACATTTTGGTATGCGCTAATGAACAGTCTAGTTAATCGGCATCTCCAATGAGGCTTGTGATATTGAGTATTAAACGCAACTAACTAAGCTATTCGAAATTGGAATGAATGTATAAATTGTATGAACGGCCTAAATGGTGGTATGACGCTTGATCAAGTAAATTTGATATATTGAGAATGGGAGCCGTTTGGACTACAGTGAAGCGTATTGTATTATAGCTCTCGCGTCAGAAACGTTTATTTTGTGTTTTACAATGTACTTGTAAATGTGATGTCTAATGCTATTAAACTTGTGTATTTATCGAAGATAGTTCGTATTTATTTACTTATTTTGTTTGCTGGGATCCAAAACGGGTCGATTTCATGAAACCTCACTTGAGACAATTTTCGCACTTGAAAGTTCAAGTGCATTCGAAAACCTCCCTTGACTTGAGTTTTTAACTTTTCATCAAAATTCACTTGAACCTGAAATCGCACTTGAGTTCAAGTGTGGTCGGACCTCCCTTGAAAACCACACTTGAAGTGAAACGTACTTAAATGGACCAATATGAAGGGAGATGATGTCGAAAAATAAGGGGTTTTTTCATGTACCCTTGTATCGTAATGCACGTATGTGCATTGTTCTTCATCTCATAGCTCTAAATATGGCACAGACATTTATTTGACACATAAAATTCTACCGATTGGCTCCTGTCCATCAAGTATTTTGAGCATACACTTGATTCTGCGAGGGTATTATTTATTACCAAACCGCACAAAAGAGTTCCAAAAAGGTCACTTCAAACATCACTTGACCTAGAGTAGCCAAAAACGTTTGGTAAAACACAACTTGAGAATTTTTTGAAGTGCACTTGGTCAAGTGCGGAAATCGCCCTTAAAAAAGTCTAGTCAAGCGAGTTTTCATGAAATCGGCCCCAGGACAGCTTCTAGATGACATTGTTGTTGATTATTCCTGGGTTCATCTGTATCTTACTATAGCTGTAGTAACCATCTTTCTTTGTTTGTTTGTTCGCTCCGTACAGCCACAGGTGTGGTCCAATAGCTGTAGTAACCATCTTTGTTTGTTTGTTTGTTCGCTCCGTACAGCCACAGGTGTGGTCCAAATACATGTATCATGAAAGTTTGTCATGGGCGTGTTGGGATCACTGTTGGTAACCGAAGAGAAAACAAGTTCAAAAGGGATCCCGTCCATTAGGGGCCGAGCCATTTTTTGTCAAAAGGTTGTAAAACTATGGGGTTGGGAAAAGTGACTTGAAACAAAAAACAAACTGAAAATTAGCACTTTACGCTCACATGGGGGGCGAGAGGAAAAAATAACTAATTTTCCAAGTAGTATACAAGGAGTAAATTCACTAATTAGCGCGTCAGTGCGCATGCGCAGAACCTTTGGTGACGTCACAATTGGTTGTGTGCGCATGCGTGTGTGGTGGGTGGTGGGTACAAGATGGCGGCGTGTGTGGATGGTGGGTGGTGGGTACAAGATGGCGGCGTGTGTGGTGGGTGGTGGGTACAAGATGGCGGCGTGTGTGGTGGGTGGTGGGTACAAGATGGCGGCGTGTGTGTGTGTGTGGTGGGTGGTGGGTACAAGATGGCGGCGTGTGTGGATGGTGGGTGGTGGGTACAAGATGGCGGCGTGTGTGGTGGGTGGTGGGTACAAGATGGCGGCGTGTGTGGTGGGTGGTGGGACCAAGATGGCGGCGTGTGTGGTGGGTGGTGGGTACAAGATGGCGGCGTGTGGTGGGTGGTGGGTACAAGATGGCGGATTGTAGAAAAACGTATAAAAGGAGTCGATTTTTAGGGTAGGGGTGTATTCAATCTGACTTACCTCACCTGTCTGCTTGCCTGCCTGCCTGCCTGCTTGCCTATCCGCTTGTATGAGACGAAAGGCATGAGACGTGGAGAAGATTTTCCCTTCGACCCAGCAGTACCTCCGGTTGAAGTCTTGCCTGAAGACGAGCGTGTCAGGGGCATTTATCAACGTCACTGGGCTACCATACGCCATTGTTTTCACCGTGACCGTCGTCTATTGGACTTGTATAATTTTCGGTTGGAGGACCTCACGTATCTGTCTACCTATGCCGAGAACATTTTCAAAGATCAGGTGACAGCGTTCAAGTTGAATATGACATTCGGGTACATTTTACGGCACAAGGCGACGGACCAGCTGCGGTATTATTATCCCAGCAATAATACCTATGTGTTTGATCAGCCGTTCACGGTGACTGATGCGATTTCTCTGGAGCCACTCATCGACCAATTGACTACGTTGGATCCATTGGAATGGGCTCGGTTGCAACGCCCCAATACCCAATGGTTGGTGGAAATGGTGACCAACGTCACATTTTTCGTCACGAAAATGAGAGATCATCCTATCGGTGCTCCTGTACTACTTCCTCCGTGGTTGCTTCATCGACACGGCCTGTATGCATTAACAGCAGGGAGAAAGGGGCCCTACAAAGACCGGAAATGTCTGTTTCGGTGTTTGGCCGTGCATGTGGACGAGTGTAACCCCATGAGCTGTGACACAGTGGCCGATGGCTATTGGGAACAGTATTTACAGGCGCAAGACATTGACGCGCGGCACTTCCGTGGAGTGCCTTTTAAGAATTTGGATGACGTGGAAACACTGTTCGACATTAATATCTTTGTCTATCGATTACGATGCGAGGACGATACATTTGTGGCTGAATTGGTTCGGCGATCAACAGAACGGTATGCTGCTACGATGAAAGTCAATGTCTTCGACAACGGTGGGGTGAGTCATTTTTCCCTGATCCACGATATGAGCCAGTACGCTCAGTCTTTCAGTTGTGGTCAATGCCATCGGGTGTTTCATCGCTCCACCAACTTACATCGCCACGAGAAAATCTGTGACAACAGTGTCAAGCGAGTATATCCGGGTGGAGTGTATCATAATACGCCTACTATTTTCCACGAACTGGCCGATGAGGGTGTGATGATACCGGAAGAGGACCGTTATTTTCCCTACCGGGCGTGTTACGATTTCGAGGCCCTGTTGGAGCCCATGGACATGTTTTCAGCAAAAACGCAGTGGACGCAGCGCCATATTCCTCTGAGTGTCAGTATTTCCAGCAACGTACCCGGCTATGACGCTGCTCCGGTGTGTTTCGTGTCCACGGGGGAATCCCATGAGTTGATTACCCGCATGATGGAGTATTTAGAGCAAGTCAGTGCGGCTAGTACGGAATTGTTGGTGGCCAAGTTTCACGACGTACTGGACCAACCCGAGTCCGAGTCCGAGTCCCTGCAGTCGCAGCCTCTGCAGTCGCAGGATGTGCCTTTACCGAAACCGTATGCGGAGAAATTGAAAGTGCGCTTCCTACAATACCTAGGTCAGTTACCGGTGCTCGGCTTCAACTCGGGACGCTATGATTTGAACATGGTGAAGGAATTTCTCTACCCTTACTTGGCCCAGGCGAATACCCTCAAGTGCGTGATCAAGAAGATCAATAATCATATGGCCCTCACTACCACGTCACTGCATTTCCTGGATGTACGGAACTACCTAGCTCCTAATTGTAGCTATGATCAGTGGGGCAAGGCCTATAACTGTGCACAAACCAAAGGGAGGTTCCCTTACACGTATATATCATCGCTCGACCGTTTGCAGGAAACACAGTTACCATCCCGGCACGCCTTCTTTGATGATTTGAAGCAAGTGGAATGTCCGGAAGACACGTACCGGGAACTACAGCAGGTATGGAACGATGAACATATGCAGACCTTGCGAGATTTCCTGATATGGTATAATAACCTAGATGTGGTTCCTTTCCTGGAAGCGGCCGAGAAAATGGTGCAACTTTTTCGTCGCCAAATGCACGTGGATATCTTTAAAGAGTGCTTGAGTTTACCGGGTCTAGCGCTTCGCCATTTGTTTCAAGAGTGTGCTACGTACTTCTCGCTGGTACAACAGAAAGATGCAGACATGCAAGATTGTTTAAAGAAGAACATTGTGGGTGGACCTAGCCTTATTTTTCACCGTTATCACGAGAAGGATGTCACGACTCTGCCCAGTGGGAAACCCTGTGCCAAAATCATTGGATTTGACGCCAATGCCCTGTACCTGTGGTCACTCGCCCAACCCATGCCCAGCGGGCATTATGCGCGTTGGTTGGCGGAAGATCGGCATTTTACACCGCAACGTACGCCGTACAAACATCTCGCCGACCAGTGGTTGGACTGGGAAGCCTATCGACGGGGAATTTATATACGACACCAGACCAACGCCACAGAGAAGCGTATAGGAGATTGCCGACTCCCCGTCGATGGGTTTGCCCTTGTACAAGGAACACCGACCGTTTTCCAGTTTTACGGGTGTTACTGGCACGGCCACGAATGCCATTTCAGCGCTGGCCGCTTCAACGAGCGACGTGGAAAAACACCGGAAGAATTACGCGACGAAGTGGTGGCCAACGGAGATTATGTGAAAGAGAGAGGATACCATCTGATTGAAATGTGGGAGTGTGAATTTCACACGATGTGCCAGGCCCTGCCCCATTTACGACGGTTCCTAAAAGAGCGCGAGTACCCCTTGAGTCATCGGCGACTGCTGAGTCTGCCACAGATGTTGGACGCCATTCGTTCGGGGGACCTCTACGGCTTTGTGGAATGCGACCTCCATGTTCCCGACACTCTCAAGCCTCTCTTCGCCCAGTGTCCGCCCATCTTTAAGAACACGCTGGTGGGTCGGGCGGATATTGGGGACACCATGCGCACCTACGCAGAGCAACACGAGTGTTTGCCTCAACCACGCCGTATGTTAATTGGTAGTATGTGGGGCGAGAACATCTTGCTGGGCACGCCCTTACTGCAGTGGTACATGAACCACGGTTTGGAAATTACCCAAATATATCAAGTGATACAGTACGTACCCGAGGCTTGTTTTGCGGAGAATGCCGACTTCGTGACGTCGGCCCGTCGTCAAGGTGATGAATACCCGAGTGAGGCCATCATCGCTGAATCTTGGAAGCTCACTGGCAATGGTTATTACGGAAAAACGGTAACGAACCAGGATAAGCACGTCAACGTGAACATTTGTAGTACTACCCAAGCCCGCAAAAAAGTCAATTCTCCTCTGTTTCGATCCGTGGAGGTCATCGATGACGACACCTATGAAGTCACTTCAGCCAAGAAGACTATCCGGTACAACTTACCCCTGCAGATTGGATGTATGGTCTATCAGGTGGCCAAGCTGAGGATGCTGGAATTCATATATGATTTTATGGGTGTGTATTTTAATCCATCAGACTGGCAACTCATGGAGATGGATACCGACTCGGCCTACATGGCCGTTTCCAACCCGGACTGGGAGTCACTCGTGAAACCCGAGTTACGGGCCCAGTATGAAGCGGAACGGGACCAGTGGCTACCCCGACGCGATCACTACACCTACGACAAGCGGACACCCGGCCTGTTTAAACTAGAGTGGAGTGGGGATGCTATGATTGCGCTCTCCTCTAAGACCTACTACTGTTACGGAGGAGACGGAGGAGAGGAAAATAAGTTTAGTTGTAAAGGCGTCAACCGACGTGACCCTGCCATCGACAAAGCTCTCTACCTGGGTGTATTGCAAAGCCAGGCCAGTGCGAGTGGCACTAACAGAGGATTCCGGGTCGTCGACCACCAGATGCGCACCTATATCCAGCAAAGAGACGCCTTTACTTTCTTTTATCCCAAACGAAAAGTGTTGGCCGACGGTGTGAGCACTACTTACTTGGACTTGTAAAAAACAATGTGGAACTATAACTGTTGATACACGAGTTATAAAACTGTAAAAGTCAGGATGGCCGAGTGGTCTAAGGCGCAGGTGCGTAAGTGCCTGTCGGCGAATGCTGTCGTAGGTTCGAATCCTACTCCTGACAGAACTTTTTTTGTACCTTAGCCATACCACTACTATTCTATGTGTACATACCCCTACTATTTGTACCCTGTATTCTATTTGTATATAGTCAGTAACTCATTCTTGTTGACTTAAATAAAAAAGAGAAAGTCAAATCATTTTTTTGTGTTTTTTCATCAATTTATTCAACAATGAACGTCAGAACAACAATGTCATAACAATATAACGTGATAATAATAAACAAGTGGCCTGCGCGCGCAGTACATTTTTAAGCTAACCAGAGAAATGGCGCATGCACATTAAAACGAGAGGCCGTCCAGTCATAGACGAGGACATCACGGTCTTCGGCTTGACAATAATCATCAAACATATGTACAATGGTGGGCATAGAATGTCCTCTACTCCGGTGAGTGAGATAAAATACACAGTACTGTCCGCACACACTACTCAAGGGGCCTTGTAATCTTTGCGTATTCCAACGCCACTCTGTAGTAGAGACGTCCATGAATTTCACCAAATCGGCATGGAGGGGTGCAAGTCCGTAGGAATCAAAGTATTCGCCTTGGCCTAGGGTGTCCACGTACACAGCTATCCAATGTTCACCGGGTCGACTCCTCGTGTCTGTATTCAGGATGTAGGCTGCTGGGGTGGTGGAGTGGGTGGGAAACACATTGCGTGGAAACACACCTCGAAAGGGGATCTTCGCATCTCGCTGGAGTATGCTCATCAGCTGCTCTGTATCCATGATGACTCTTAGCTGGCGTAGTCACACAGCACGTTTCTTTGCTGATCCACGCTGATGACGTTATCAAACTCGGCGTAGCAAATCACGTTAATGGTGTTGGCTAGAGGGGTGGCGAAACGCAGTTCCAACCGTAGGTTTCCTTTCTTGAGCAAAGCCAGTTGATGATCGTGTTCCAAGGTGGGGTGAGGTCAAAGGCGAACAATGTGTACCCATGGCTAAAGTCTTCTCGACTGATGGTATTGCCTTCGTCCTGGTTGTTTTGTCCTGTGGCTGTAAACAGGTTCAGGTAGGTCCGCACATAGTTTCCGCTAGTAAAGTTCGGTTGTAATGGACGGGCTGGAATTTGATGGCCGGCCACGTGCAGTGCCACAAAGTTAATGTTGAAATGTTCAAATTTGAACGGATTCTCAGCCCAATTTCCATTGAATGCAGTGTTGGTCACACACGCCAGGGTAAGACGTTTAGGCAGATCCCCTAGAAATAAATTTTCACGATTGGCCATCATCGTACCTGTTGGCACAGAGAACACCTTGGTCTGTACGCGTCGGATGGGGTACAGGGCTGGTTTTTTCGATAAGGCTTCCATGTGAATCAGCAACACACCCTGTTGCAAATCTACCGTACGGACAAACAGGGCTGCATCTTCAATGACGATCTTGTAATGGATATCTCCCGCTCCACCGGCCATTAAGGCGAACGTCGGTAAGGACCGGATCAACTTGATCTTGATGGATACACCGTTCATCATGTAGCGGTCTTGCATGAACAGATCGGCGTGCAGTCGTCCCATCATATCGATGGACTTGCTTTCGGCTGTCATTCTTTTGCGTGTGATGTACCCAGCATTGGCACCGAGTATGCTGTCCAGGTATCCGGGTTTATCCCTGAAGTACAGCTCAGCTTGTAAGTGTGATTCTTTGGCATCAATACCGTACGACAACAGCGTCTCCAAGTAGGCTCGGTACGGGTACGTATTGGTGGACGTACTGATGAGTTTATCGTTCAGACCTATATCCACCTGTTGGAACAAGGAGTGCAGCCAAAGATTCACCGGGCCTACATTCGCATCGGCCTCTATGTCCGTCCCGTCCATGTCCGTTATTTTGGCTTTCACGTACAAGTAGGTGTGAGCTAAATCCAGGTAGGCCGTATCTTTGTTTTCAATGGTAAATTCCACGGGGCCCATCCCCGTCAGGCTAGCCAGGGGTCGATGTTCTACCCAACGTCCTTCGGCTACACTGGTTTGGGTGGGTGGAATAGTCCACAAATCCAATTCACTGTTGGTAGACGGACACGACTCGGAGTGAATGAATGCCATTATGCGAAGATGTCTCTCCTACTACTTCTCTTCTTTTTCTTCTTCTGAGTCCTCCTCCTCCTCTGGGGTGTGCGTCGTCGGTGTGTTGGACGTTGAATGAATCTGGGCTGTGTCGGTCTTTGTCTTTTAAGGGCTTTGGCGATCAAGACGCTGCCCGCTTCTTTAGCCCGTCGTTTCAAGGCTTGTCGGGGTGCTGTGCCTTCCATCACATCACCGGCCACGCGCAATCCACTGCGTACCGCTTGTTTTCCCACCGCTTTCACACCCCGTGTCACCAAGGGTAAAAACGTTTTCACAATGCTGCCGAGTATGTTCCCCAATCCGTGACCTCGTTGCATGCGTGCACCGCTAAACATGGGCAAGTTTCCGCCCGTTTGTTTCTTGTAGTAGTCGGCATAGCTGGGCGTATGGCACTGGTAAGGCACGTACATTATACGAAGTGAGGAGAGCGGGCTTGTCGGAAAGCAAGTGTCAGCACCACTTTTCCTCATTCGAATGGGATCGGACGTCCCGTGTCATCTCTTATATCCACCGTGATCGTGTTGATATCGGTATGTCGTACGGGCAGGTACATTATATGGTTGAAACTCTCGGTGACTTGATCGCCATACGTCTTGCTAATGGGCACCACCCGTAACAGAGGTGTGTTCACATCACCCACAATATGGCTGTCCACTGCGTCCGAGTAGACGTACACGTTAGGGCTCAGCATGATAGAGCTCTTGTCGTTGTGTACGTTGACATCGAAGAACACGTTTTTCTTGAAGCGATAGGCTATCAGGCGTGTTGCACTATCCGTGCTCTCCTTTAGAGCCTTGTACTCCAACAAGTCCAGCAGACCCTGTATGAACTTCTGCGGCGTATCGTATTGGCCTTGGGGGAGAGTCAGTTTGTAGATTTTATCTTCGTAGGTCACTTCGTACCATACTTCTCGGTCTTGTACGTTGTACCATGAGTAAGGGTATTGAATATCCACCAGTCCACATTCCCATCGTCCCGGTAAATGTAACGGTTGGGGGAATTGAGTGACATACTTGGTCAAGGTGTTGTCAGGAAACACGTCGAGTGAGCTATTACTGGGCAACGTCAGGTAAAACATGACGACGACTGAGTTGTTCTGGCTTCTGCACTTAGTAGGATTCCCAGCCCTTGGGCGCCTGACGTCGGCGTCGTGACCATCGCGGTGACTTAGCTCTGGGGGTTTGCAGGGGATGGCGTGGTAAAAGAGGTGACGAAGTAGGTGCCCGCCGTGCGGGTGTTTTGGGTGGAGTGTGCGGTTGCCATTCACCACGTTCCCAGGTAGGGGAAAGTCGAGAGGGGGCTTGCATCCACTTCCAGCGTTCACGATTTCCTACCAATTCTTGAGGGGTGTGTGTGTCTTTTAACCCCTGAGCAAAGGCTTCCCAGCCCGGTGGATTAGAGTGTTTGCGAGAACGAACCATATCGTTGATCAAATCCGTCATATGAGACCCCGGCACCACTTGGTTGCGAATCAGCAGGTTTCCTTCCGCGTTCCAATCCATATTGGCATTCTGTTTCACCCGGTCCAACAATAAACGCGCGTTGGTCTTGAAGGCTTTAGGCACACTGGCCAACACTTCCTGTTCCAGCTCAGGTGAGGCCGAGGATGACGGGGGTGGTGGTGCGGATGGGAGTGTGGTCGGCGTGGTGGTGGGTAGTTGTGGTGTACTAGTACTACTCCCTCTATATTGATCCATAAACGTCTGGTACCGGTTCAGCGTATGATGGTAGAGTTGAATTTTCTCGTGATCGGGGAGTCGACGTTGCAGTATACTATTCATCTCTTCATCCAGAGACTGGAGTTGTTGCACTGTGGCCGGTACGGGATAGGGGGATTGCAAACTCTGTAACAGTCGAGGTTCGACCAGCATCATTTTTTTCGTATGTTCCATGTTTTAGCGTCCCAAGATGGACCCGAGTAACGGACCCAGTACAGTAGCGGCTAAGGGGGCCAGGAGTGCGCCGAGAAATCCACCTCGCTGTAACACCTGTTTCTTTTTCTTGACACTCGCCGTCTTCTTGACCAACGTTCGGAGACCCGCCTTGTGCCGTTGCAATTTCCCTTTCTGCAGAGGACTGAGTGGAACATTGCCTTTTAATACATTATGGGCCACTTCACACAAACACCGTACCAAGTCCGCATCCGCGCCGCGCACCAGGGCCCGGCCCACCTCCGGTGGCGCGCTGCGTAATACGCGCAAAGCCGGCGCGTGCTTGCGTATCCGTGCAGACATGATGATGAATGACGACTAGAGTGCCTTGTCTTCTTCTTTTATCTTCTTCTTTTATTTCTTTACTCATTTGGGTGTGTACACCGTCTGCACCTCACCGGGAAAAATGAGGGTACGCAATCGCAGGGTGGAGGGCGTGTCTTGTTTCAAGTCGATGAGTAGATACCCGTGCGCAGGTTGGGTCGCATCTTCAAAGGCTTCTCGTACAAAGGCCGTGTTTTTAGGGTACATCTGTTGGGCGAGGTGCGTAATTTGCGAAGCGTCTCTGGGGTTTTTGAATAACATCACATACTGAGCATTCAAACTAATGTTCCTGTGCTCTTTGTTCTTACTGAAGAGATTCTGTACGATGTAAATGATGCTCAACCGACGATGATGGCTGCCTTTGGTAAAGAGACGGGTGATTCGACTGTCCGTTTCCGTCATGAGATCGTCCACCACCACCAAGGTGTCTTGGGGTAGTTCCTCAGGAGGTAAGCCTTCCACTAAGGTGAGTCCCGGCACACGGGCCAGTTCCTCGTACGCGGGTTGCCAAGCGCCATAACACCACAGAATGCGAGCTAGAGGCGGTGAAATGAGGGCGGACCCATGTTGGATCAGACGTTGAACGAAGTGTGTTTTTCCCGACCCTGTCGGTCCAGCGATGAGACACGTGAAAGGATGCTGCCACCGAGGGTCCATAGTTTTTTTTTTTTTTTTATTTGGTGATTTGCGCTCGACGGTTAGAAGCCCACCACCGTTGTTGGGGATCCCACCGGGGATCGTAGTCCAATGGATACCGTTGTGGTGGTAAACGTGGTGATTCACGGGGATCCACTGCAAATATGTTTAGCAGCGTGGTGGTGGTGGTACTAGGTGTTGGTGGTGATGAGGTGGAAGGATCGTCGCTTCTCAGGGATGACGGCGTAGGATGACGTGGAGTTGTTGGAGTTGGAGTACGGGCCGTGGTCGTCGTGGTGGATAGGTCGATGGTGCGGGCCAAGGGTAACGTGGTGGTGGTGGCTGGAGTAGACGGTGGTGTGGTAGACGTCTGGGTTGATACGTGGCGCACCCTTGACGTCTTTTTTTTTTTTTTTTTTTTTTTAAACTTCTTTTTATTTACAACAGGGATTAGCAAATACATATTACACCGACAAAACTTAGAACTAATGAGTGCAGTAACTGTAGAGTGACACAGAAATATTTACAGATTTATGTATACAATGTGACTGAGTGCGAATAAACATATGAACACATATGCAAGTCGTACCAAAATACATATAGAAATTACAGAGCAATAATAAAAATAATAATAAAAAAAGAGGGGGAAAAAAAAAGAAAAAGAAAAAAAGAAAAAAAAAAGCAAAAAAAAAGAGAGACGGGATAGAATAAATGAAAAGCTGGTAATGGTTATGAACTTGGTTTCAGGGTTTGCATTGGTCCAAGACAAAACTACATTTCTTATTATTCAGGATAATCTGTAAAATTAGAGGAATATATTAATCCATGGTTCCCATAGCTGATTAAATTTGTCTATTTCTGAGTTTTTTATAGCAATAAATTTCTCAATTTCAAATTGATTTGATATGAGCTTTTGAGCTCCAAAAATGTTCGGTTTATTTTTTTTTAGCCTAGACTGATAAATGTAGTATTTTGTAACCAGAAGAATGAAATTAAAAACTTTTGTTAATCCGGAGGGATAATTTTCTCCAAAGATTACTGATTTTAATGGAAGTTTTATGTTAATTTTCGTTTTGTTCCGTAACCAATTTTCAATGTTTTTCCATACTGTTTGTACAAATTGACATTCCCAAAACAAGTGCAAAATGGTCTCCTTTTCCCCACCACAAAAGGTACAATCTTCATTATCTAACACATTTATTTTCTTTAAGAGGCAATTGGTAGCAATTATTCTGTGAAGTATTCGATATTGGAGCCACTGGAGAGAGGAGCATCTCGTAATTTTAAATGGCCTGCAGAATATTTGCTTCCATTCTTCGGTAGTGACTTCAAATGTTTGGTCCCATTTCAGTTGGCACGTGGGTATTATATATTTTTTAGATAAAATTTGATAAATATTTTTACAGCCACGTTTCAGTTTCAATATTGGACACAGAGATTGGGGAAGAATGGGGATGAATGGCTTTTGATCAACTGGTGAAAAATCGATTACTAATTTCAGGTACTGTCTCACAGAAGTGATCAAGCTTTGATATTCTAATTTATTTGTTTTAATACCATATATTTGTATAATTCTTTCAATAGATAAACATTTCCCTTGATTATCAAGTATGTCGCCTATAAATTTTATGCCCTTTATGTACCAATGTTTATAATATACACTTCTTGACGTCTTGGCTGGCGTAGGCAGCGTCGTGGTCGTCGTGGTGGTGGACGTGGTGGATGACGGAGAACGCAGGGTGTTCAAACAGGATAGCACCGTCGTCAAATCGTAGAACACGCCTGTAAATAACGTACCCACAAGCACTACTACACACACTATAGTACCCACTTGTGCTTTTCGAGTTCGTAATAGTAAGGGTAGACGTGTACTATCCATGGTACAATCCTACACTGAAGGCGGGTGGTGATAGGGGTTAGAATTTATAGACGTTTCATGTCACGCCCGGACACCCAGGAATTAAACGAACGAGGCCATCCTTGCCATTTGACGAGATGATAGGGAATGCCACGGCGACGTTCCGTTTTCAAAATCTTTTCCACCGTGTAGTAGTCTTTGGGTGTTTTCACTATGGGTTGTAATTCTGCCTCGTAAAACGTGCCTTGCAGTCTCTCTCCTTGTAGATCTTCCAGTTGATAGACGTGTGGCTGTCGAGGTTTATGGCGAACGATGACAAAGTGCTCGTCACTCCAGTTGGGCAAGTAACTTTTCTCAAATTGACCTTTCACTTTACTGATCCGTACCACATCTCCACGTTTGTAACGGGGTGCCGTGAGTGGTTGTGAACTGGATGAGTACAGCGTAGCACGCACTTGATGTTCGTTGCGTTCTGTCACATCACGGGGAGCTCGCTGGATACTGCGATGATAGGCGCGATTATACCCTTGGACCAGTTGAGGTAATACATCGATGTAGCGTCGAGTGTTTTGGGCGGTAAAATACTTGTACATGCGGCCTTTGAAGGTACGATTGAAACGTTCCACCACAGAAGCTTTCGTCTCGTTGTACGTATGAAAGAAAAATACCTTCTGTTTCTTAAGAAAGGCTTGAAAGGGTCGGTTGAGAAATTCTGTGCCTTCATCTGTTTGTAAATAAAGAGGTTTGCGCCCCGTCTTGAAAATCTGCTGGAAGGCTCGTATTAGATTCTCTCCTGTTTTGGTGCGAATGGGTAGTACCCAGGCATACTTGGATAAAATATCGATACAGGTCAATATGTACCGATGTCCATCATTGTGAGGTGCAAAGCGACTCATGTCCACTAAATCCGCCTGCCATTGCGCGTCTATACCGCCGACGATCACCCGGTTACGGCGAAAATGGCGTCGGGCTGCTCGATGTAAACTATAGGTGTCTTGGGTTTTTAACCAGTCTCGAACTTGAGTTCGACTGATGCCTTGAGAATGAGCAGCTCGAGAGAGCGCTCACACAGCGCTATACGCGGCTGCACTCGTTGGGCTGTAATACAAATCGCTTAACACCTCGTTAATCACTGTAGACTCCTCCTTTTTTCCCTGTCGGTCCCGCTGCTTCATCACGGACTTTTTCTTCTTCATCGTTCTGGGTCGTCCCGTCATGTGTGTGTGTGGGTCGCTTCATCAGGTGACACTGTCATTCTAGCCTCTGTGCATTCTATACATATAGTACTTTCCCCTCATCAGATTTTTTTTCATCAGGTTCATCTAGCGCGTGTTCGATAGCACGAGCCCATGCCAATTGGTCGGGTGATCGGTCGTCCGGTGTAAACAACTGGTCCACAATAGGTACTACTTTCTCCAAGGCTGACCACAGAGAGGGAGTTAGGAGGAAACTTCGCGCAGGCTCTTGGTAGCGGCCCACACGTGGAAAGAGCACAGTATGGTATACGTAGATGGCATTGTCCAGGTGGATAAGGTGTCCGTCTAACTCACCGTTCAACACCCGTTTAAATTTAGTCCAGCCATCACGCTGTAGTGTCACCCTATTCGATAGAGTCTCAGCGTGCTCAAAGCAAATAGCTCCACAATCTTCGACCAGGGTGACTTTAGCTTCATACACGTATAACCCCACATTGGGTGTAAGAGGCAGGATGGCTTGTAGTGACATGCTTGCTCTAAATGTCGAACGGAGAATGACACACACTCTGTCTCAGCCCTCGTATTTATAGGGTCAGGTACTATACTGTCACTCTAGCCTCTGTGCATTCTATAGATATAGTATTTTCCCCATCATCAGATTTTTTTCATCAGGTTCACTCAGCGCGTCTTCCATAGCACGAACCCACGCTAATTGGTCGGGTGATCGGTCGTCCGGTGTAAATAACTGGTCCACAATAGGCATTATTTTCTCCAAGGCTGACCACACAGAGGGAGTTAGCAGGATACTTCGCGTAGGCTCTTGGTAGCGGCCCAGGCGTATGTGGACGGGAGGTACGGAATATACGTAGATGGCATTGTCCAGGTGGATGAGGTCTCCGTCCAACTCACCGCTCAACACCCGTTTAAACTTAGTCCAGCCATCACGCTGTAGTGTCACCGTATTCGATAGCATCTCAGCGGGCGTCCAGTAAATAGCTTCATCGTCTTTCACCAGCGTGACTTTATCTTGATAGATGTATAACCTCACACTGCGTGTAAGAGGCAGGATGGCTCGTAGTGACATGCTTGCTGTAAATGTCGAACGGAGAATGACACACACTCTGTCTCATCCCCTGTATTTATAGGGTCAGGTACTATTCTGTGAGAGGCTCCTGTGGAGAGAGTACTTTATCGACCATGGGCACCACTTGTTGTAAAGCCGTCCAGAGATCGGGGTCCAGCGTAAATCCCCCTCGCTTCAGACATAGAAGTCGAGCAAAATACGGGCCGCGGAAAATGTAGACGTCCTGACACAAGTGAATACTATCGCCATCGAGATCGCCGCATAACACACGTTTCAAGGTAGTCCAGCCTTCCGGGGTTAAAGACAAACGGGCCGGTTCCGATGTGCACCAACACCGGCTATCGTCATCAAACAACTCCACGCGTTCAGGATATAATAATAGCGTACAATCACGGGTAAGTGTACGCGTGGCTAGTGAATTCGCTTCAGGGTAGAGTAGATCATGAACTTCGGTGATTATAGCTTTCAGCGCCTGCCATAATGCCGGTCGAAGTACAATAGCGGCACCCCCACACTGTTCAAGCCGCGGAAAAAAAGAATCCTCTCTACCACTCCGCAGGTAGACACCCAGTCCTACATGCATAAAATCTACTTCGGGTTCTTTTCCCTGTAACAAGCGTGTTAATAGCGTCCACCCTGGTAGGGTTAAACATAATTTCACTTCTTTAGGATGTTCCTCGATAAGCTGCAATTCATGATCATACACGATTAGAATTACATCAGACGTGAGTTGAAAAAAAGCGAGCTCCTTTCCCGGCACTGCCATAATGATGAATGACAAAAAATACCGCGCCAAGCAAAATATATATCGATTCTTGCTAATGGGAATAAAAAAATTGTAAATAAAAAAAATACGCGTACCTTGTAGAAAATAATTAAAATTGACAATGCAATTTTTTGTAGACGGACCCAGAGTGCATAAATTGATATTCTTGAATAATTAACATGATAAAAATAAAATATTATCATTGCTGGCATAGTATATCAAGTCCTCATAATTACCAGAACAATCCATAGTGCTCTGAAATAGCAAAACCAAATACTTGCAAAGCCATACTATATAATGTAATAAATGCTATACGTACGTGAAGGTACTTCTTCAATGCTAAACTGTGTGCCCTGTGTGCCCTAGTGCGCTTATAAATTTAAAGAAACGTTAATTCAATGAAACAATTAATCAAATAGGTAGCCAACATCCTCTTCTTGCTTCTACTTCAATAAAACAATGTAATTCATACGACAAACACATTTAATAATTACCAAATAGCATGAATTGGAACAAAACGGGGTTCAATTTTAAGTGCGATAAGAAAGGGGGACGCAACTCTGTTTTGACACGAAAATTTGAATCGAAGCGGTGCGCGTTGTGTTTTCTTGCCGTGAAATGAAGGCTCTATTTTTATAATTTTCTACAGTTCTCTTTGGATAAACGCGCTGGAATTTTCACCGAGCTAGTATAAGGTTGTAAGTGATAATCTTCATGTATTTTTAGCCAGGAAAATGAATTTATTTTCAGTGTAGCGGATTTTTCCTACTATCGTACTTTAACATTAGGCCAGTAAAATTCACTAAAAATCATAAAATAACAATATAGTCGAGCGCTAGGGAGCTAAAATTTTAAATACTATACCATAACTTGTCTAAGTTTAATTGGAAATAAAATGTATACGGGCATTGACATTTATTGTAGAATGACAGCCGTTTATAAATTCAAAACAAACACACACCCATTGTTCAACGTTCCACAGAAAAGGGCCGAAAACGACAGAATCCCACGATTTCAACCACGTCCGCGCTTTGTCTATATATATCGCGGCCAGATTCATCGGCCCATTGCGAAATTTTTTTCACTGCCTACAAGATGAGCAAACCAGCAGCAAAAATGTCTACCACCAAGCCGAAGCTATCACGGAGAAAATTGCGATTGATGAAACAACATATCAAACAATTTTGGCGAAGGGAGTTGAGAGGGTGGGCAGCCACGCTCACCAACGAAGAAGGGGCCAGCACTACAGCCAACAACATCAGGGCGCTGTTGAACACCGCACAATCGACCATCAACGAGGAGGGATGGTTCAACCATTTACATGAAGTGATGGAAGCCATGCATACCATCCCTCCTCCGGCAACAAGAGCGCCCCAACATCGCTTCGAGAACGTGAGGGGAGACGAAATCATGTTGGTTGAGCCACCGGCAAGAACACCGCCTAACCCAGCGTCACCGGCCAGAACAGCGCCCCGGGAGGAGGGGGAGGAGAATGTACCACCCTTCCCGCTTCAAGACCTGCCCTCCTCCCTGGAAGACGACAGTGATCAACCATTGATTATTTGGGAACAACCACCTCCCACGATGGCTGCTGCCATCTTCATAAATGGGCACCCCATCACACCCGACGTCAATGAAGATGGCATCAGCCCTTACCAATACTTCTCGGTGAGTGAGACGACTACGGGGAAGTAGACAGGCAAACTTCCCTGGTGAAGAAAACACCATATCAAATTGAACCAAACGCCCTTTTAAGGGCGAACAAATGCTTTCGAAAGAGAAGGCTTCTAATCATTTGGCACATCAATTTCAAAGCATACACCCCCACTCCCATTTTTTTTTTTTTTTAAACTGCAACACCAAAAAACAACAACCCCCATCCGATATCAAAGAGTCCTTGTGAGGACTGATCTCTCTATTATATACACAGATTTTTTCTCTGTCCCATTAATTAATATTAAACAATCCGAACGATAACGGATTAAAATTTATTTTTGAATAATAACGGGTGAAATTTATTTTGATAGAGAAGTTATGCCCGAATGATAAGGGAGACTGACAATTTATTTGAACGAGGACAGGGGATATATGTATTCTAGTGTTAATTTTTTTTGTGCGTTGTTAGAAGTTCCCTTTCGGAAAAGATGGTGGTTATTAAAATAACCGTTAGGATATGTAATAAATTACATTGTTGACAGGGCTTGTTGTCGCTGTCTTCTATCACCACAGACGGGACATGTCAAGGGCAGTAATTGACACATTCGGGGTTTGTTGATCTCTGCGCACGTTGGAATCTGCGCGAATTTATGAATACAAGTTTCACATAAAGCCTGATGGCCACACGGGAAGATCGCATAGCTTGCAAATTGGTTACTACATTCCACGCAGGATAAATATAAGGCGCTTTGACGTTCCGTGTTGGACCCCAGTGTTGTTGTTGCTATGGCCCAAACATAATGTACCTCGTCTTGATTTTGGTTTATTTTTCTGTCCCTGCTTCTGTTTGTTCTCACATCCTTCCGCATTTTTCTCACATCTTGCCGATGTCTAGCGGTCCTCACATCTTTCCTATTCTTTCTGTAGTCTGTTCTCTTTGTTCTGGAATCTTTCCTTTGGGGTACTATCGTGTTTAAGTCTCCCCTGTTTCCGCCTGCTCATCTTGGTCTGAAGTATCTGAGGTGTCTGTTGTCTGGCTTCTGCTTTGTTGTGCCATTTCTCCATCGGCTTTTTCTTTAACTTGTGGTGTCAACATATTTTGTAACATGGAGTCTATGTTGTCAAAACATTGGTATTCGTCTGGAGTAACATCAGGTGTAGGTGCTAGGGCGAAGAAGTTACTCAGCGGCGATGTGTCTGGGGGATCTTCACAATGGACTGGAGTTGGTAAAGGATAGTTGCAGGGTTGAGGTGGAGGAAATAAATCTTTGATTATAGCATCCAACCAGGGTTGGTCATGTACCAAATTAATGACGTCGCCGAGCAGTGGTACATCATCATTTGGGGTGAAGTCTGATTTATCAATATCCATGATTTCAACCAGGGTGCTTGCATCACTGAGCACTCAGGCTAATTGTGAATGCCTGAAAAAAAACTGCGCGCTATTTATATGCGGCCCGTAGCGACAACACTCTGTCGTCTGCTACACTGACGCTGCGAAAATTTGTGTGTGTGTGTTTGTTTTGAATTTATAAACGGCTGTAATTCTACAATAAAATGTCAATGCCCGTATACATTTTATTTCCAATTGAACTCAGACAAGTTATGGTATAGTATTTAAAATGTTAGCTCCCTAGCGCTCGACTATATTGTTATTTTATGATTTTTAGCGAATTTTACT
>JAVTVY010011412.1:0-54501 GCA_036873755.1 Hanleya hanleyi
TGCAATAAATGACCTTCGTCGGGACTCCCACGACCTGGAATACACTTCATAGACAGGTCCCAGCCAAGAACTAACATTTTTTCTGGTCAAAGTTTTCTCAGTGGTTTCGTCATCCTTGATCTATGCCCTTTCAATTTAGCTGAGGGGCCATCCTGGATTTGGCCTTAAATCCAATATGGCGGCCAAAATCCAAAATGGCCGCCAATACCCATAGAAACTCAAAATCTCCTGCTCGAAAATGAATTTTCTTACCACAAACTAGGTTTTTTTTCTAGTCCTACGTAGGGTATGAATAATTAGTTAATTTGGAATGATTTGTAATTTGTCTGAAAATTCAATATGGCCACCAAAATCCAAAATGGCGGCCAATGTTCATTGAATCACACATTTTTCTGCCCTAATATGTAGAGATGGACCATCCTTGGTCCGAATGCTTCCTGTGGGGTGTCATCTTGTAGCCCCCGGGGTGTAGACCCCGATTTGAGGTATATCCATGTCATCTGTGACGTCATCGGTGACGTCATCAGTACGAGTAGTAGCGAAAGCGGGTATTGTGGGGGTGTGTTTGGGGTAAAGATGGACCATCCTTGGTCCGAATGTGTCGTGTTGGGTGTCATGTTGTAGCTCTCGGGTGTAGACCACGATTTGAGGTTTTTCCATATCATCTGTAACGTCATCATCACGAGTAGTAGCGAAAGCAGGCGTTTCAGAGGTGCAATGGAGTGCGTTTGAAGTAGATAACGGCCTTTTTTCCCATCCAGTTACCTGTGAGTGTGAGTGTATGCGCGTGTGTGTGAGTGAGTGTGAGTGAGTTAGTGAATGAGGCGTGCACAACGCCCTTGAGGCGTCCCCAACGCCCGTCTCAACGCATGGACGCACTAACGACGGTGAGTGAGTGAGTGAGTGAGTGGGATCCGACTAGACTAATGTATCGTCCGTTTTCATCATTTTGCGCATCCACAGTATGGTCGTAGTATAGAAAGCAGGCATTTTTGGGATTCGTGGAGGTTTGTTGAGTGATTGAGGGGCCATCCCTGGTCAAATGGACCGTGTGGGGTATCAGTGTGAAGCTCTCGTGGGTCAGACTGGCTTGTTTTCATTGGAAGTCGCGCCAATCTGCGCATCCGCAGTTGGGGTGTAGTAAGTAAAGTGGTCATTTTGGGAGGTGCGTGGGGGTCTGTTAATTGATGAAGGACCATTCTTGATCGGATTCCCTCGTGTGAGGCGTCAAAGTGAAGCTTTCGTGGTGTAGACCATGACTTGAGGAGTGTCCCTGCCATCTGTGACATCATTCTTGACGTCATCAGTATGAGTAGTAGCCAAAGTGGGAATTTTGGGCGTGTGAAGTAAGGTTTTTGGGATAGAGATAGAGATGGCTCTTGTAGCTCAAAGCTTGTGGAGCTCAGAGTTCGGAAGTGACGTCATCGCGTACCTGTGGTGCACTGTGTACCCTATAGCCATTAGGGTATAGGGTACACCAGAGTGCGGGTGCGGTGCGGTGTGTGGTTGTCTGTACAGATAGGGATTAACTCGTGTCATCATTCTGAGATCAGAACAATGAACTTCTGAATACATGTACAATAGCATAAGTGAATCGTAAACACATCCATAGTGGTTACCTTGGCGTGGATGTGCTGTGATGGAGGGGATAATAAAAGGATTGAGCTGTAATCGCTGATGTTGTTGTTGTTGCTCTATTTTTGGACTAACCAATCAGAATAGTACTTATCACGGACTACACCCGTAGAGCTACGCATAGGCGCGCAGGGCTTCAGGGCTAATTCACCAGGGCGTTGGAGCATTGAGCTTGTCGTTGGTGGGTGTTGCTACAAGATGACACCTCACACGACGCATTCGGACCACGGATGGTCCTTTACCACTTTGGCTACAACTCCTACTGAGGACGTCAGAAATGACGTCACAGATGACCCGCATATCCCTCAAGTCGTGGTCCACACCATGAAAGCTTTCCTTTGACACCTCACACGACGCATTCGGATCAAGAATGGTCTCCCAATCGCTCAAACACGCACATCCAGAATGACCACTTTACTTACTATACCACAACTGCGTATGTTCAGATTGGCGCGACTTTCAATCAAAAACATGCCAGTCTGACTCTACCCCACGAAAGCTTCACTAGGACACCCCAACCGGGCCATTTGGGCCAAACATGGTCGCCCTCTATCCCAAAAACGTTACTTCACACCCCTAAAATTCCCACTTTGGCTACTACTCCTACCGATGACGTCAAGAATGATGTCACATATGACAGGGACAGCCCTCAAGTCATGGTCTACACCACGAAAGCTTCACTTTGAGGCAATCGGATCAAGAATGGTCCTTCATCACTTAACAGACCCCCACGCACCTCCCAAAATGACCACTTTACTTACTACACCCCAACTGCGGATGCGCAGATTGGCGCGACTTCCAATGAAAACAAGCCAGTCTGACCCACGAGAGCTTTACACTGATACCCCACACGGTCCATTTGACCAGGGACGGTCCCTCAATCACTCGACAAACCTCCACGAATCCCCAAAATGCCTGCTTTCTATATTACGGCCAGACTGCGCATGCGCAAAATGCTGAAAACAGACAAGACATTAGTCCAGTCGGATCCCACTCACTCACTCACTCACTCACTCACCGTCGTTAGTGCGTCCATGCGTTGACGGGCATTGGGGACGCCTCAAGGGCGTTGTGCACGCCTCACTCACTCGCTCACTCACTCACACACACACACACACACACACACACACACACACACGCGCGCGCGCATACTCCCACTCACAGGTAAATCTATCCGGTAGCTGGATGGAAAAAAGGCCGTCATCTACTCCAAACACACTCCATTGCACCTCCGAAACTCCCGCTTTCGCTACTACTCGTACTGATGATGTCACCGATGACGTCAAAGATGACATGGAAAAACCTCAAGTCGTGGTGTAAAGATGGACGATCCTTGGTCCAAATGTGTCGTGTGGGGTGTCATGTTGTAGCTCTCGGGGTGTAGACCAAACACACACCCATGCGCCCCCAAAATGCCCGCTTTCGCTACTACTCGTTCTGATGACGTCACAGATGACATGGATACCACTCAAATCGGAGGTCTACACCCCGAGAGCTACAAGATGACACCCCACAGGACGCATTCGGACCAAGGATGGTCCATCTCTACATATTAGGGCAGGAAAATGTGTGATTCAATGGACATTGGCCGCCATTTTGGATTTTGGCGGCCATATTGAATTTTCAGAGCAATTACAAATCATTCCAAATTAACTAATTATTCATACCCTACGTAGGACTAGAAAAAACACCTAGTTTGTGGTAAGAAAATTGATTTTCGAGCAGGAAATTGTGAGTTTATATGGGTATTGGCTGCCATTTTGGATTTTGGCCGCCATATTGGATTTGAGGCCAAATCCAGGGTGGCCCCTCAGCTAAATTGAAAGGGCATGGGTCAAGGATGACGGAACCACTGAGAACACTTTGATCGGAAAAAATGTTAGTTTTTTCTTGGCTGGGACCTATCTATCAGCTTGTTGGCGAAATAGCTCAGTGACAGTTGTCTTCTTCACGGCAGCACCTTTGCCAATGCCATATAGTCGGAATGCCGTGTCATAGCCCAGAATGACATGCACAAGCAACATATTTGTACAGACTTGCATTCCCAGCACAGCCTTTGTCTTCTTGACATTCCAAACTCTCAGGCCCCCGCTAGTGACATGGTCATTCAGTCAAAGAAAGACGAATTCCTAACAAACAACGTCAACAAGCAGCAGTTCATTACTCTTATGAGTGATCATTTGGAAAGGGCGGGACGTTTTATAAGCAGATGTTTTTATTGTAAAAGCAGCCGTTTAATCGACTGATAGCATCAAAACTTTGCTTGGTGATGATATTTACCTGGTAGTGCTCTGTTTTCATGCAGACATGGATGACAATGACATCTACTTTCTACAAAGTCAAAAGAGAATGCAAAGAAACGGATAGTTTGCAATGTCAAGAAGACAAAGGCTGTGCTGGGAATGTGAGTCTGCACACATATGCTGTTTGTGCATGTCATTCAGGGCTGTGACACAGTATACTGACCATATGACATTGCCAAATGTGCGGCTGTAAAGAAAACAACGCTCAATGAGCTATTTCGCCAACAAGCTGAAGTGTTCAACCAGGCCATCGGGAGTCACGATGGAGGTTATCTATTGCAGGGTGAGTGAGTGAATAGGGTTTAACGTCGCTTTCAACATTTTTCAGCTATATCACGACGGGGGGAGGGGGGGGGGGGGGGGGGGACAGGGGCACCTACTTGTAACAGAGCAGATCTAATGCTGCCATTTTATAGTGCTGTCCCACTGAAATATCATGCCATAGGCAGACATGACACCCCACTCAGTCACATTATAGTGACACCGAGCGAACCAGTCCTTGTTCTATCCTCTTAATGCTGAGCGTAAGCGAGGGAGCAACAAGTTCCATTTTTCAAGTCTTAGATATATGACCCGGCCTGGGATCGAACCCAGTACCTATTGCAGGTGCTTGTGTGTTTATACAATGGTAACCCTGACGAAGCAATTGGCTCCCTGAGATACAAGCGTTTCTGTGACAAAAACGAACCATATATGTGCAGGTACAAAACCTTCCACCAACATCAGCATCAGCTAAGTATCAAGGTTTGCGTGTTTAGAGTAGAAAGGGTAAGATCATCCATTGCAGCCACAAGAATGAGGGTGTACAGCTTCTCTCTGTGGAAACTGAACTGCCACCAGTTCCATTGGCACTCTTTGAGGTTATCAGGTGCAACTGCAAGAAAGAGTGCAGCTGAAGAAGATGCATCTGTAGGAGCATGGCCTATATTGTTGAAAATGAAACATGGTAAATGGCATGGTAGAACATCATGGTAGAAAGTCAAGTTTGCCTATAATCTAGATTATTATTTGTTTGATAATTAGATGATATCTATTCTTAGGATTTGCATAATTATTCTTCTTCCGTCAAAACATATCTGACACTCAATTGTGATAGATCATTAATGGTTTGCAGAGCTGCATTCAACAAGGCACATGTGATAAAGGGAGTGGGTTTGTGGAAATATTGTCGACAGTTATCGGTTGATGGAAAATATATCACAGCTTGTCATTTCATTTATTTTGGGAGAAAATTCCTCTTTCAGATGAATATGCTAATGGCAAAAATGTTAACTGACTGAATATTACCATGTATAATTCATATAGCCTGATGCTGAATTATCAGTTTGCTATCTACGCTTATGAGCAAATCTACCGGGAAGACAAATGTTTTCACCACCATGGCATATTGTACCTGGGTCATGTATTAATTGGATTTCTGGATGATAAACTGTCCTTATTTACGGAAAAAACAATGAGGCATAATGGCCTATTATGTATTATAAAAGGGCGTATCTTTGTTTTCAAAAAAAGTCGTATCTCCACCAAATATATTTTGGTAGACTTTTAGTATGTTGTTTGCTATTAGAAATGCATACCAGTGAAATAATCTGTTGCAATTTGTTTTGGGCCCAGCTCATAAAAAAAACCCAGATAGATTGCCTGGACTGTCATGAAAATGGTAAAAAGTTCAGATTTAGAATGACCCCATACATCCGCCATTTTGAATTTCTCCATCAATATTTTCGTGCAAGGGTATTATTTTAGGCTAAGTATAACCTTGATATGATAACGAATGGAATGAGGATAAGTAATGACCCATTTCTTTCACGCTTAGTACCAAGTACAAGGTGTTCTTATATGAGCAAGAGACAGGTAAACACTGAAATTTCGCGAACAATACATCAAATTTCCATCGGCCGAGTTGATTAGATGGCTGACATATAGTGCTGGAGGTTGGGTGCCTTACTCTGGTTGTCGCTGGTTCGAATCCCGCCCGCAACCAATTTTCAGCTCTAGAATCAGCTATACTAAGATAGTGTAACCCCAAAATACTGTGATATATTCCTATCTTTACTATATTATCTGCAAAACCGTGTTTGGTACAGCCCCTCAAATGTTGGAAGCATATTTATCTGCTTGTAGTCTAGACACCTCTCGAAAATGAATCGCATCAACACGTGTTTTACGCAATTCTGCCCCTTTTCTTGCTTAATCTACTTAACTGCGGAACCCTGTTTGGTACAGCCGACAAATTTCGTTATTTACTTATTTACCTACCTGTAGTCCAGGCACCTATTGAAACTGAGTCGCTTCGACCCATATTTTACACAGTTATGCCCTCTTTTAGACATTGTCTGTACCTAATTTCATGAGACATTATTGTCTTCTTCCACATTATATGCAGAACCATGTTAGTCCCACCATCCATTCCACAAAGTGGATGTTCTTATTTATTACCGAGAAACTACTCCGGCACCGCCGTAGTCGTCATTTCAAACGTCCATACTTCTAAACCATGCATGGAAGATTGTTTAGTCAACTTTTTCTACAGTCCAGCTAGGTCAGGGGAATTTGTCTGGATGTGTTTTCGCGTTTTGTTTGATCACCAGATGACACTGTAGTCATGAACATTATAAACCATTTTGATACAATATTTTCCAATGGATTTTCACGAATTTGGATAAAGTTGCAGGATTGACAGAGCTAAAACGGATTTGGTGTTGTTAACTTGACCCTACGTGTACGATTTTGGTAACTCAAAAGGTGATGTTTTTCATAAGATAAAACCCCTTTGAATTAGGAGATCAATTTGTATATTGATGAATTCCAGGTGTCTTAATTCCGCCTAAACCGGGGCTAGGGACCGTATGAGAACGAACTAAAAAGGTTTTGGTGGTGTTAGCTTGATCCTAAGGGTGCGATTTGGCAACACTGAAGTTTTTCAGAAAATGAAAATTGACTGATTTGAAAAAAGGTAAATATGATATTGCTGGTGCTGCAATTCATTTCTGTCGCGATCCTTTGCATGGTCGCTGAATTATATATTTTGTCTTCTCATTTTGATGCTGATAATTATGAGAAATGTATAATTCTGTGCACTCTATTTGCTACGTAAATTGAACGGGCTGAACAATAACTTCGAATACAAGTGACATGCATAAGCCATGGCTCTCGTCTCTTACGACATCTGTTGTATAATGAAGGCTCACCGATGTATGTCGTGTTTATATGCAAGAGCTCGAAGCTCGGGTGGAGCTCAGAGCTCGGGAGGAGCTGTGGGCTCGGAGCTATAGGGAGTTCATAAACGAGTACATGAAAGACAACACTATGATATACAATGACGTTATTTATATATCCACGAAGTAGAAGTGCAAATTTTGAAGCAATGTTGAAGATTTTCCAAGTTTATCGTTTATACTGATCCGCACTCACAGCCACGTCGTTTGCATAGCATTCCTGTTGGACGCGTCTCTCGTTTGTTCACGGTGCGAATGTGTGTGAGTTGATTATCGGGTCGTAAGCAAGTTTTTCACAAATCCAGCAGGTGTTTGACGATACACTCGGTTGACCAAGGCATGTGTCCAAGGATTTATCGATGTCCTCTGCGCACTTCTTCAAATTCAACCACATAGACATTCGTCTTGCAACGGCGAATATGGACTTTATCCTCCCCACGAAAGAGCTCATAATTGACGTAGACATCCCCGCATAATATCAAAGGCTCGGCATTGACTATGCTTTTAAAAAACAGGCCGATATATTCCGTCAATTTCACCCAGCCCTCCAGCGTTAAACGTACGATCTTTATACCGAGAAAAGGGTCGGAGTCGGCCACATCTTTAGGCTCGGTAATATCCACGTAGGCGTGCCCGTTAGAGTTACATTGGCGAAAACGTTGTGCCCTGAATGGAACATGGTGATGACTGAATGTTAATGAGTGATAGCGAGAGTATAATACGTTAAGGCAACACGCCCTTATATACAATACCTACTATTGGATATAACGCTATATAGACGATCTTCTCGCTCTGGATAATCGCTATATAAATGACGCAGTGAAGGATATATATCCACCTTCACTGGATTTGATGGAAACTACAGATAACCCTACAGGCACATGATAATTAGACCTATATCTCTATAAAAATGAAGCGGGCCTTCTCTCTCGTCGATTGTATGACAAAAGAGATTATTACAATTTCGACATCGTAAACTATCTTTTTCTGGACAGTAATATTCCAGTGGGACCTGCATATGGGGTATACATATCACGCCTAGTAGCATTTGCTAGATCCTGTGGTAATTGTGACGCTTTTAATCAACGTCACAAAACATTGTTGCAGAAACTTATAAAACAGGGCTACACCATCAAGCGCCTCCACTCAAATTTTCTCAAATTTGGCGATACATATCGCACGCTGATAGCAAAATACGAGAGTAGCGTGCAAGATCTATGGCGTTACATTTGGTAACTTGTGTCTCATTCCGCTTAACCCGGGGCTAGGGGCCGTATGCACCCATGTACTTCAAGATCCTCATGGTGCTCATATGAACAGTCACAATCAAAGCGTGACGGAGATACATTATTCTTTAGATGACGACTTTACAACGAATATTTTGGATTAAGAATACTGATCAGCGATACGGATTTGATATTTTTGGAACATCATGATGTCTTGCCGGCATCATTGAAAACTGTTGACCGCTTCTCTTGCAGGAAACAAGCCTATGTTTATGTATACTATGATTGTCTTTTTGAATTTGGTGCTAATACTGTTATATGGAATATGGAATAGGTCTTTGGATTATGGACGCGGATGTTCTCTAATGGACGACGGCTGAATTATGAATGACGGACCAGACGCTTGTAATTTGAATGGATCGGTTTTTGAAAGCGCCTGCATATAGTCATATTCATAAGAGAACAGATACAGGTCAGCCAACAGGGGTGCACAATTAGTACCCATTGGAATACCTATATGCTGCTGATATATTGTGTTGCCAAATTTCACATAGATATTTTTAATGAGAAATTCAAGCAACTCTATAAACAAAGAAACATCCCATGAATGATATCTCCTGTATGTAGTAGAGCTAAAGAATGCTTTATGGCATCCGACATTAATATATCTACGATCAGTTTTCTTGAACACAGATACTATTAATGAACTTAGACGGTCAATAAGGTCTTGATGAGGGATTGTAGTATAGAGAGTCGAGAAATCCCATGTGGATACATGTCTATACGGTATGTGACCTTTAGCATCTTCCGTAAGACATTTTCAGTTTTTCAATATCCACATACGTTCAACGCCAGAATTTTTAGAAATGGTGGCGCAATACCTTTCCCAAAATGTTTTTACCTCCTGAAGGATCCTCGTCAACAGGGTTGAAAGAGGCTTGGTGGTGCAGCTTCTAGAACCAGCTATGAATCTAGCTTTGTATGGTGATCTATGCATTTTGGGGGGTCCAGTGTACTTTTGGTATATCATTATGTTTTGTTGGAATACAAATACCTCTTTCCTTGAGAAACGTTTTGTGATTGTTAAATAAATCTTCCAGAGTAAATGCAGTTTGAGAGTAAGTAAACGTATTTGATGGCGATATGTTTACACTCAATTCTTCAACCAGCACCTGGCAATAGTAATATTTACATATGAATATTATATTATTTGAAGCTTTGTCTGCTGGGACTATGACGAATTTACTCCGGAGATTTGCTAGAACTTCTTGCGACTTGGGGCTTCTCAGTACTTGTTTTGCTTGAGGAAGGGTATTTCTGTCAATATGGCGGATTGTTTCAAAGACTTTGCTCTTGGTGAGGTCCAGCCAATCAGCGAGTACTGTAGGTTCAACTTCTTCTCGCTTAGACCAATCAATAACGTACTGTTCCAAAGCAGACGGGACTATTTTCTGGTCGGCCTTCAGATTTATATTCCTCGGCTCTCTATATTTAGGTCCCTTCCTAGGTTAGAAAAATCGTCTAACCATGGACGTGACGTCAAGCCGTGACATCACTGATTAATTTTTTGGACATGCCCGACGTTTTACACGTCTGCATGGTGTCAACTATTAATTCTAACACTCTGAATCTCGATGGAGAGAACTTCCTTGTTGGAAGAAATCTGTTGAAATGAATGTTCGTTGAAATCAAAGCACTTGTTCCCTATCTATAGCTGCCAGACGCCAGAAGGTATTATTAAAATATTAATATTTGAAGCACGATTCGTACTTTATATAATTACTCATTATGTTCTGAGATAAATTCCGTTTTAAGGTGGCTCACGGGTAAACATGCGTGACGGCGTCATTTTGGAATACTCATCGATTCGCCAGCAGTAACGTACCGATGGCTGCAGATGATAGTAGGTGGTGTTCTTCAAAGTGCTTTGTATGAAAAATTAGAACGAAAATACACGTTGTATTTGAATCATCAAAACATACATCGAAGGAGCTTCTTCGTTCCAATTATGAACACAAGTCATCAAAGAAAATTTGGCTGGTGGTTGGGGGGTGCCCGGTGGGTACGTGTTTCTGTTGCTTCGATGGATTTTGCTGAGAAGCAACAGGAACTTTATAAGGTGGTGTCTAGCACTGCAATTGCACTTGTCTTTGTTGCATCAATGTAGGCGACGTGGCTGTGTATTGTGTGCTATCTTCAGTGTTAATAGGGTTCATTCTCAAATTCCCCATAACAGATGACATTAATGGTATAGGGCAGTAGATCTGCAAAATTCAACTCCAGTCTCAAGTTTCCCTTTTTGACCATGATGAACATGTCAGGGGTTAGACCGAAACAGGTGTACTCCGTCCCAAATGCATTCCTATCAATGGCATTTCCTTCGTCTTAATACAACTGTCCTGTACTTGTGAAGAGTCCCAAGTAACTTCCGACCTAGATTTGTCCACGTAAGTCTAGATCTAGCGGTTTCGCTGGAGTTTGCTGACGATCCATGTGGAGAGTAAAAACGTTTATATTGCACTTCTTGAAGTTGTATGGATTTTCATTATATATGCTATAGAAAGCAAGTGTAACTACACAACCAATGGCGACACGCTTAGGGAGCTGTGCCAGGAATAGATTATCATGGTTCGCGATAAATTACCTTGTGGGACTGAGAACATTTTCCTTTGCACAGGATTGTTGTTTTGTACGCAGCAATAATGTTTCCTCTGTACTAATCTTAATCCACTCCGTGTAACAAGTATCTATTTTTCAGGAACATGTCGAGGTGTAATTCCTAATCCTCTGTTATCTGCCACCTCCATATCCCGCGGTGTGTCTTTGCTCCATAGAGAGGTTGTTAGCTGGGATAATTTCGCCTCATTTCCATTACTCAACAGTGTTTCGAAATAATATATTTATAGGTGTGATTAGAAAGGGAAACCATTGTTTCGTTCGTGCTGAATACGATGTGGAGTGCAGCCACAAATTCACGGGTTCAACATCCACATCCTCAATGATGTCTGAGCTACCAGCTTTGATAATATTGGCCTTTACATACAGTAACGTGTTTGATAGATCAAATAATCCTCTTCAGACCGAGAAATGATGAATTCTGTCGGACCAATCTCTGTGATGCTTGACAATGGATGCTGTTCCACCCACGGCACCTGTTCCACACGGCACCTGTTCCACACTTGTCGGTGCTGGTGGTACACTTTGAATATATCTAGTTCACTGTTGGCACACTTACAACAGAGCGGGTAAATACGCCGCATTCTTATAAAAAATAATTGTCCTTCTAGTCAGGGCTGTTAGGGATTTTTTGGTTCACATTCTTCCAAAAGTATCAAATTTGGCCCATATGTCGCCCATACCATACTATTTCGATTTTTGATGGGCGCCAAGACGAGCGCCCCCTAGGGCCGCCATATTCGGCGAAATTCAATATGGTCGCCACCCGGGTTAGAGGTCAATCGTAGTTAAAAAACTAAAAGGGCTAGAAATATGAATAATAGCACTATTTAGTGGTTTTGGGGGTTGAAGAATCTGATTGTGATCTTATTTCAGCGATTTGAGGTCAAGGTCACTCTTTAAGGTCACCCTAAAGGTCATTTTGGGGATAAATTCGCCATTATCAGTGGTTTTGGGGCAAAATATATAAACTGCCTCATTCTATTGGTTTCCAGGGTTGAGTAACCTGAATCTGGCCTTATTTTGGCGATTCGGGGCAATATTTCATTTGAGATTACAAGCGTCTAGTCCGTCATTCATAATCCAGCCGTCGTCCATTAGAGAATATCCGCGTCCATAATCCAAAGACCTATTTCATATTCCATATAACAGTATTAGCACCAAATTCAAAAAGACAATCATAGTATACATAAACATAAGCTTGTTTCCTGCAAGAGAGAAGCGGTCAACAGTTTTCAATGATGCCGGCAAGACATCATGATGTTCCAAAAATATCAAATCCGTATCGCTGATCAGTATTCTTAATCCATAATATTCGTTGTAAAGTCGTCATCTAAAGAATTGATGTATCTCAGTCACGCTTTGATTGTGACTGTTCATATGAGTACCATGAGGATCTTGAAGTACATGGGTTCATACGGCCCTAGCCCCGGGTTAAGCGGAATTAGACACAAGTTACGAAACGTAGCGCCATAGATCTTGCACGCTACGTTCGTATTTTGTTATCAGCATGCGATATGTATCGCCAAATTTGAGAAACTTTGAGTGGAGGCGCTTGGTGGAATAGCCCTGTTTTATAAGTTTCTGCAACAATGTTTTGTGACGTTGATTAAAATCATCACATTTCACACAGGATCTAGCAAATGCTACTAAGCGAGATATGTATACGCCATATGCAGGTCCCACTGGAATATTACTATCCAAAAAGGGATAGTTTACGATGTCGAATTTGTAATCATCTCTTTTGTCATAAAGTCGACGAGAGAGAATGCCCGCTTCATTTTTATAGAGATAGAGATCTAAATACGTGATAATTGTAGGTATAACACCAAAAGAACCACAAATTACACCATAAAGGTTTGTGGCATTCTCCGATTCTGATCTTATTTTGAAGATTTGAGGTCACCTCATTTTGGGGTCAAAGGTCAAAGATAAACAGTTACCACTAAGAACAACCGAACGAAGATTATTCAGGAACACATTATATTACAATACTTGACATCTGCTGACAAAATGCTATAACTATGCCGCTACGCCGCTATGTGTATTTAAATGTTCAAAATACAATACAAAGACCGCTTTAGCAACAATATACCAATGATTATTAGTACCTAAACCTTCCGGCTTGCGCTCTCAAGAAACTGTGAAGTCGGGTCGCACCCAGTAAGGCTGTGGAAGAGGGGTAGTGCCAAGGATTTGACGGACCGAGATCGGAACAATTGGTATGGACTGGAATATCACAATATTTTTTTCCAGTACCAAAGTCCACCAAGAGTTCCGATAGACCGAAGGTCTCCAAAGACCGAACATCGCTGTCCATCGTGCGAACATAGGCTGTTGTATGACCCTCCTCCGTGGCATGTGCTAGATGCAGGAGGATCCTGGTGTCCGCCTCGGAATGGTTGCACGGTTGAAGTATTGTGATATCACAACACCTGTTGAAGAACACGGACTCAAAACGGGTACACAGAAGGAGCTTTCCGCTCATGTCAGTCTTGGAGATCTGTGTGCTGATGAATGGGAACGGCTCCTTTTTGTTAACATTTTTTAAGAAACCGCTGATCCATTCATACTTCGGGATTTTAGGGGTTCAGAAAAAAGTATTGTGGCATTCCAGTCCAAACCATCTGTTCCGATCTTGGTCCGTCAAAGTCCGTGGCACTACCTTTCTTTCACAGCTTAACGGGGTGCAAGACGACTTCACAGTTTCTTGGATGTGGCAAAACAACCGCATGGGCAGCCTGTATAAGCATATCGGACCCCACCGACACACTAGTGGCTCTCACGCATGATCCTGCCACTCTCGAGTCCGTGCATATGGAGCTTATAGAACGCTTCATCGTACTAATGTACAGCAAAGGATGTGGTGCAGCCGGTGTCAATGAGGCCAAGCCTCACCTCTTCACTACTGCAACCAGACCGCTGGAAAACATCCCATCTCCCAAGCCGCGCTTTTGCAGCATGTGAAGCGAACGCTGCTGCAAGCGAGTTTCTACTGGAGTCGCTTTACTCCAGCAGGAAATCTCTGACTTCAGTGAGTGGAGCTGGCACAAAGATTGCACCAGTGCATGGCAACCGTACATGGCAACCGCTATGGACCACTCTCTGCGACACTTCTATGGCATATGCCATTCTCATGCACTGCGGCTGACTCTAGGCATGCACAAGAAGGTGCAATGCAACTGTGCCGATGTCCGATACACGAACCTCTGCAAATGCGAAGGCGGGTGCGTTAATAACAGGGGAGGTGATGACAAGTATTATTTATTGCTGGCATCATAGAGCGCAATCCAGAAGGCATAGGTAGTAAAAGTAATCATTGGTATACTGTTGCATAAGCGGTCTTTGTTTTGTATTTTGAACATTTAAATGCACGTAGCGGCATAGTTATAGTATTTTGTCATCTCCGAAGTATTTTAGTAACATTTATTCCTGAATAATCTTGTTTCGATTGTTTTTAGTAGCAACTGTTGATCTTTGACCTTTAATTCTCAAATGAGGTGACCATGACCTCAAATCGTCAAAATAAAGTCAGAATCTAATTCTCCGATGCCACAAAGCCCTATGGTATTATTTGTGATTCTAGCCCTTTTGGTGTTTCCTATAATTGACCTCCGGGTGATCTCTGTTTCGGGTGACCTCTGTCGTGAACCTCACATGCAATATTGCTTCAAATTGTCAAAATATGGCCAGATTCGGGTTACTCAACCCCGAAAATCGATAAAATGAGTTAGTTTGTATATCTCGACTAAAAATCACTAAAATGACGAATTTGACCCTAAAATGACCTTTAGGGTGACCTTGACCTCAAATCGTTGAAATAAGATCAGAATCAGATTCCCCGACACCGATAACCACTAAAAAGTTGTATTATTCATGATTCTAGCCATTTTGTTGTTTTAAATACGATTGACCTCTAACCCGGGTGACGGCCATAATGAATTTCGCCAATATGGCGGCCCCAGGGGGCGACTACCTTGACGCCCGTCAAAAATCGAAAAGGTATTGTGTGGGCCACATATGGGCCCAATTTGGTGCTTTTGGAAGAATCTGAACCAAACAGTCCCTTTTATGCCCTAACATCCCGGACTATTCCTCGCTTGTTTCCACGTCGACTGTGTTGCCCCACTATTGGTTTCGTTTTATACCACTTCTCTGTGAATTTTGCCTCATGGCAGCTGATCGATTAACTTGGGCAGTGGCCTTATGAAGCAAATTACTACCACCTTTTTGTGCTCTGCGGATGGCTGCCTATTTAGGATTATCACCACTCCACATGCCGCAGCCAACTGGAGCCCGGTGTTGAGAGCCTAATAATTGACATACCTGCTTCGTATCTGTATGGAAAGGCACTCTCTTCTGGATGCACATGATTATGTGAAACCCGTCGACTGACGCTGCTGGAAATGCAGTGTTATCACCATCTATCCTCATTCCAATGGTTCCACCGATGAAAATTTCTTCTTTATTACTGAAAAAACATTTCACTTTCTCTTAAGTTTGCATGATGTATTCTCCATGATCTCCTCTGACAGGGATGATACGCATAAGGGAAACCATACTATCTCCAACAACCTGTGGTTCTAATAAACCGCAGTACAGTTTTTGAATGTCCACAACGCGAGGACCCACGTGAGATCCTTGATCGTATTTGGAATTCTTGAACTCCAGTGTTGTAGTGATTCACTCATATCTATGTGGACTCCCAAATCCAAGTTGTTTTTACACCTTTGAGCTATTGCGTTTTAGTCAACATAGCTTCCCAGACTTTGCAGTTATACGATTTGCGACATTCACGGCCACTTTACCCCATTTTAGGGTAATTAAATGTTCGATTCTGAACTGCCGTTATCTTCGTTCAAGCCTTGCCAGAACAGTTTAACCATGTATATAGATGGTGAATCTCCAACAACCCCACTTTCCATTTTCCCGTTAATTCGATTGGGTGCGGAAGTTGTGTCACAATGTGTGACGGCGTTGTCTGGGAAATACTTGAACGAACTGTTACATGGTAAGGCGAGGAAAAACATGTTATTATGCCTCATGTTAATTCGAATGTTTTCATTGGTTGAGAGCCTGTCAAGTATCATTCTAATAACGTAATGTTCAGTGATTTTGTAATCGTATATTGCCTTACCGTTAAATAAAGCTCATGTACAATATTACTTTTGTTTAAAGCAGATGTTCTACGCTGAAGCAACAGTTACCTCCTCATGTATATAACACGCGCCAGCATACTTCCCAAAGCGAGTGACGGCTGCAGCTATCTGCAAAAGGGGATAGAAATTAGTGAATATGATTTGGAAATTGACTGAAATAAATTTGGTATCACCTGAAAAGGTACGTAAGCTTAAGGAGAACGTTACTTTTCCAAATGTCTTGACAAACAAGTGAAGAGCGAACAGAACTTCGATCTGGCACTCTGCGTATTGAAATAAGCAACAGTCGCGCGGTGCTGAACACGATATGTTTATTTCACCGTGCCAACCGTAGTCGCATTTTTCAAAAGGCTCTGAACTATACATTCGCTATAATAACACAAGTATTGCATGTTTTAGCGTTGGACATGTCGATTTGTCAGCTCTCAAAGGCTGACGTACAACTCGCACTGCGCGATCGTAACCAACCAGCTTCTGTGGTATATTCATCTCTTTTCCAATCCCTCAGCAAAAAACCCCCATCTCCTGGAGGTAAAATGACGACCTTCTCTTTTGCGTATCGTTCACCAAATCAGAGACGCTGGTATTTGGAATCAGTCGGCAAAAGAGCTCTCCCTTTTCCAGCTTATATCATTAATATAGCCCTGCCTTTTTTCGCATGGACGTTGGCACGCTATCGAAGATTTTTGTTTCGATGTTTTCGGGAATCACAACGGGGAAAGGTGTTGTGAATTGCTGTGATGGGGCCTTTGAATCAGACTTCAGTGAAGAGATCATCTAAAATTTAATACGTGGTTGACGATGTGTATATTGAGCCATAAAAGTTAAATAACTTTGTAATGTCTGCGTATACAGTTTTAGTTTTCCACTCTCAGTTAAATCGGTGCTCTCTTATACATTTCTCTTTTCATCGTCGATGGTATATATCACACCGATTTTGGGTGGAATGGGATATTGCTGCTGTTGCAGTGATTCTAGCGATCTCGGTTCCACCAAAGACATCTTTTTCACATGTTAGATTATCGCTGACTAAACAGTTCAGATACAATGGGTCCGAACACCGCCGTGGCCAAAGGAGCCAGCAATGCCCATAAAAATCCACCTTTCTGTAATATTGCTGAACGCGAAGTTAAATCTTAATTCTCTCTCTCTCTCTCTCCTCCCCCCCCCCCCTCAGATACACTAACGTTATGATGGCGATTCCCTTTGGCGAACAGTTTCATGAGTCTATCGTCCGTCTCCGAAATGAGGTCGATGTATTCACTCCAGTATCCTTGTCAGCGAGTTGAGGGAGGTCTTCCTGGAATATCACATCGCGTATGTTGGGATAGTTAGGCTATCATTATAACGCTATAGTTTTCTCTAGGTGAGACGATCAAGGTGAAGGCATGTTCTACCACTTTGGAAATAAAGTAACTTTTGCACAACCCGTCGGACCGGAGACCATGCACGTGAAAGGGTGTTTCAAACGCGTGTTTATGACCACTGTGGCTTACTCATCCAAGTGTTCATTTTGACATTACATCAAATATTTATAATACTTCCATATTTGACCATTCTTTTCTGGGGATCGAGAACATATATCTCGTGTAAAAACATTGAGCTCCAAGAACCGACCAGCGCTAAAAACCCTCATCAAATAAACTATCTGTCATGCGTTTATAATGAGTCTCCAAAGAATCTACAGCTCCTATCATATACATCCATTCAGCATCCATATCCTTATCTTTGCAGAGCCATATTTTCGTTGATCACATGCTACATCCCACATCATCTGTTAGGTGATCCCTTCTATGAGTGCCACCCTTTTAAATAACAATTTATACTGATCGTGATCTATCTATATCCCTTTTATCATTCTTTTGTTATTCAGAAATTTACGGATGTCCACATGCACGTTCCCATGTTAATTTAAACATAGTTTATTACCTCAATAATAGCAATAGTTTCCTTGATAAATTATTGTATGATTAAGAAGTGCCGGATATTTTCGTTTCCTGATAGATCTTCGCCGCCCCATAAGATTTGTTGAAACTGGTAACAACTGAATCATTTTCTGTCGACTGACATGGTACCTTATACATTGATAAAAATAATGATAAGCAAAAATCATTGAATATGTAAACAAAGTTATAAAATTATTAATTATTGTAGAATTATTTATTTTTATTAATTAATTGGTATGAGACCTCTAGGAATTTTGTCCGTGTGGGTTTCTTGTCCGTGTGGTTTTCTTGTCCGTGTGACTTTTATCCGCTGGTGCTTTTGTCCTGGATTCATCTTATCCACTTAAATCTAGATTTCTATCGAAAATGAGTCGCATCGACCATTATTTTACCCAGTTATGCCTCTTTTCGTGTGTAATCCGTACCTGATTTCATGATATGTTCTTCTCCGTTATCACATTATATGCAGAACCGTTCTTGATTCCATCCCCATATTCGATAACTTATTTATCATCTTGTAGCCTAGACGCCTATCGAAAATGAGTCGCATTGACCTGTTTTCTATAACACTTGTGTCAATAACATCGAGCTAACCGTGCATTTATTACACGTTTTAGCACGGTTATATGAAATCAACACCCGTCAAGTGCAGGTGTTCATTGGGAGATTCCAGTTCACAAGTCGGATGAAGAAAGGGACGTCTGCTTTCATACAAGTAACAATCGAATAAAACAAACAAATAAATTGCAAGATGAAATTTCTTTCTCAAGTTTAACTGTTGTTTCCATCGTGAAATTGATTAACAAAGCGACACAAATAGACATATATCCACGTAATTTCCACACAGCTGATGCAGCTGACAGTATCACTCCCCATTTGAGAGACCACATAAAATCGTCCACTGACATTGGCACGATGCCGACCGAGACGAGTTTTTTTTTCAACAAAGGAGAGAAAGGTTGTCAAAGTTTAAAATATGTTTTATTATTATCTTTGTTGAGAATCAATTTGGGTAGTGCAGTAGAATAGAAATAATGTTTTCATAGGCGTGCTCAGTGGTTATTTTACGCACGGTCAGTGTGGGAAAGTTGATAAATTTTAGGGCGCGGGCTTCGCCCTTGCCCTAAAATACAAACTTTCCCACACTAACCGTGCTTAAAATAACCATTGAGCACGCCTATGAAAACATTATTTCTTAATTTTACGCAGTTATGCCCCTTTTTGTGCGTAATACTGATTTCATGCCATGTACTTGTTTTATAAACCCATATGCATGGATTTCCAAAATTTCCACCACACATTGATCTCAGTTATTTGGGGAAAGTCGAGGGGATTTGATGTGAATAATCACCAGTTTTTATAATAACAGTGTCAACGCATGGTTTGGATTTTTAAACAAGATTCATCTTAATCGAGAGGACAAATGATTTCGTAGAGCACTCTGATGTACATCTCCTATTCCTATCGCATGAACCACTGGATGTACTGACGCGATTCATAACTTATTGGACGTGTCCTGTTTGGGACATGTGAATGCATTTCCAGGCATTTAAAATGTGTTTCCTGTTTATCAGCGTTTAAACATATAGCCGTCAAACCGCTATACAAGTGAGCACTATTGGTGAATATTCTTTACATTTTGACTCTATAGCCGGCGTCATTTCATCTGTAGTGCTCTATAAATCTCACTTGGGTGACCAACACTGCGATGTACTGCAAAAAAGAACACCATGGTTGATGTCTTGCATGCATCATTGATAAGTGCTGGAATCATATTAAAATTGTTAGATAATTATTATTTTTCTATCCGAATTCGGGAGTTTCATTTATTCGACCCTGCGGTATCGGTGAAGTTTATGTAATACTGATTGGAATCCATGGGGCCTACCTTTTCGACCAGTGAAGGCTATTGGACAAAAGCTCCAGCGGCAACATAACAACGAGGCGGAAAGGATGTCATCGTACTGACAAGAAGTCATATGACCCGACAGACAAATATTCTGACTGCATATTTCCAAAATACTTCACAAAAAAAGAAGACACACCGATCCCTGTGATTTGTATGGATGCATGTGAAAACCTTCAAAGATTTTCTTGTTTGGAATGGCTGGATTGATCGATGCGGTTTTCTATCTTCAGTCTCAATATATATTTGATGACATATCAGTGGTCGTGAAACTTTCCTTACCGCTTTGCAGTGTACACTTCGAGATGCAGTGTGGTTGCAGTGTAACCTTCAAACACACTGCAACGTCAGAAAAATAACAGGCATACTGCAGACACGCTTCAGTACAACAGCTGATCTTAATGGGTACACTGCAGACATACTGCAGCAATTTTGAAAATTTTCATCCACACTGCAGACACACTTCCTGGACTTTGCCAGTTTTATGTAAAACATGGGGACACTGCAGGCACACTGCAGGGACTTAAAGACATTTCCACATTGAACATTTAATTGGCTCACACAATTTGTGCAGTTATGTGATATGATAGGTCAGTGATTCATTTATACCTGTACTTCTAAATTAATATAATAAATATAGAGATGTATACAGCTTTCTTCAAAGTAGAAAAATAAAATGTCCTCTGCTGGGTTTTGTAATACGGAGGATTTCTAAACATAATTTCATACCGAATGTCATTCTTATTAATCTGTTACAAATGTTACTAGCCATATTGATTTTTCATGAAAAATTATTGGAATTTTCTCACAAACTTTGAAAGTTACATAATGTTATAAAACCAGTTGTTCCACAGATTAGTTTAACATAAACTAAGATAAATGTAACTCCGAAGATTGAAGTCATGGTGGTACGTGATATGATACTATATTTCGGCTATAATTACGATCCTGATGATGGCATAAATTATAGCCGAAATATAGTATCATATCACGTACCACCATGACTTCAATCTTCGGAGTTACATTTATCTTAGTTTACATAATGTTATAAATTAGCACTTTACAAGTTTCAATGAGCTTAATTCCCAGCTGAAAGTTGGTTCATTACCTTGATTTCATTCAGTGACATCAAATCTCATGTTATTTGCACGAAATCAATAAACATCAGATTTGAACTGCACTTTAAAATAGCTGCAACCGTGTGAAACATTTACACTGTGGTTAATGACATATTACTCAGAACTGTGAACATTTTCATGGGTTTTCATTCGAATGAAATAAAGATATTAATAATATCAATCCCTCTACATATATTAGTGTTATCAAAATAGTATCATATTTATATAAGAAATCTTGTTGAATTTAGATTTTATAATAAAATGAATAAGTTTAATAAATAAATAATTAATAACTAATCAGTCCAATCCAAAGATTTTGTAATGAAATTGGACATAATGAAGAAAATTATTTTTGGGAGAATACATCAGTTTTAACATGATTTTCAAGAAAAAAATGTCCATTAATGAATACTCTACCCTCTTCATTATCACCAATTATATACAGATAATATTATTTTATTTTCCTGGTAGTCTATTAGGTTAGCAATTGACTTGCTGGCATTAGTTCAACAATTTGAGGGGAGTTATCTCCCCTGTACAGGTATATTTTAATTGGCCACTGGTGGCGCCACCATGCTGTCATCTGAGAACAACAACAACAGCAGAAAAACATGCAGGATAAAGTGCAAAAAGCAAGTTGATTTGTTCATGTTAAGCTGGAACTATTGAGGTTTAAAGAACTGTATTGCAGATGGTGATGAGTGAAGCTACATGTAGTGATGGTAAGTAAGTTATAAATATAATTATAATGTTATAACTTAATTAGCAAAACAATTCTAATTTCTAGTTAAACTCAGAATGTTGTAATGTGGACCCACTATGAGCTATTACTATCAACAAGTTTCTCTTGATATACTTGCAAGGCATATTAAACAATTGATCATACTCTTCTCAGTAACTACTGCTATATGCACTTAACCTTATATTTGCAGTCAAAATTAATGACTCATTTAGCCTGGAATTCACAAAGAAATATCCATAACTCGATCTGTCTCAAAATTCCTTTCAGATCTACCCAGGTTCATCAAGGCAGTGTGAATTGCCATTGTTGCATTGTCAGCTGGAAAAGCCCAGGCTTGGGGACCTCATGTGAAGATTGGCCATGCACCCCTGGAGGAAATACCCCGGAGGGTGAGATAAAAAGGTTATTTCACACCACTGCTTGTGTATTTCCTGTTTATGTCAAACAGTAGGATTTAACTTGCTAGGAAGTTTGGGGGGGGGGGGGGGGGATGTTAGCTCTCAATAAATCAGTTGACATCCTCACTTGTTGTTTTGAAATATTTATTGTTTCCTGCTTATATTTCCAGAAGTTTTGGGAATATTTCCATACCAAAGTTCTGATAAAATCGTAAAAAAATATGTATTAAAATAAATTGATAACAAATACAATGTTGGCATAACCGATATTTGCTATGATCAAATTGTGACCAGGAAAAGCAGAATAAATTCTGATTAGATTTTCTATCATCATAACCATGATAACAGGCTATATTTTAATTGTCTATTTATTGTACTATTCTTGACCAAGGCTAAGGATTGCTGCATAAATTCAATTGTACATCTATACCCACATCTTGAAAAATCAGAACATTTCATTCATTCATTTCATTCAAAACCTTTTAAACACTTTTTTCTCCTCAGATGCAACCAATCGAACATGTTCGACGTGCACATTTCATCGACTCGGAGCAGACATGTGATCATGGGAATCATGCAGGAGATTGAACATGAAGAAAGCAGACACGCCTATTGTTGAATTACTTCTTCGCCAAAGAGGAAATAGCATCGGGCAATATTACATGACCAATACGACTGGATGACGAACAGTGTTAAAATCATATTAGTGTACATTCTCAATATTTTTTCCAATTTTGTTTTCATTTAGTGTTGATCCATAATTCTGGATTCCACTTCAAAATATTTTGTTTCAAATCCATGAATACTGCTTAAGTATCGTAATTTATATTGCTTTATAATACTCATAACATGCGTTCAAGAATGTGTATTTTACATTAATAACAAATGACTTGAATGACCTTGGTGCTACTTGGCTCAAATAATCTTTATTCAGTGAGCGACACAGGTTTGGTTTTTGCTGAGGGTACACACCCATGTATTCAGAGGCAAATTCAGGTCTGCGAAAGACAATTTTGCTTCTCCAGTCAATGATGTACATGGATCATGAGGTCTGCTCTGTGAACACTGAACAATCATATTTACTATCTTCTACTCTGGCTGAACTCATTTTGTTTTCTGTACATGTTGATCAATTTATAAAATGAAATTATGTCTACATGTAGATAAAATTTGATATTCTTTGTCTGCAGTAAAACAGTGTTTGTGCTGCTGATGTATATACAATATATTGATGTGCCAGGTTGTATCTGAATAAAACTATATTGTAAATTTTGTTTATGATGTTACGTATTTGTGGTTATTATTCTATTTTTCACCCTCTCATCAAATACACTAAATTGAAGAGAACATTACATTGAAGAGATTCTGCAGAACCTTATTTTCATTATTCAAAGTTATGCAGACACACTGCATGCACACTTCAGGGGTACTTCAGCTGAAGGGTACACTGCAACTGAAGGTTACACTGCAACTGAAGGTTTCACTGCAACGGAAGTGCGTCTGCAGTGTGTTTGCAGTACCCTATCTGCATAATTGGGGCAACCTGCAGACACACTGCAAACACACTGCAACTGAAGGTTACACTGCAACTGCAGGTTACACTGCAACAGAAGTGTGTCTGCAGTGTGTTTGCAGTACCCTATTTGCATAATTAGGGCAACCTGCAAACACACTGCAGACACACTCCAGAGACCCACAATACCAATTGCCACACACTGCATTCTTGAAGACCCCACACTTAGGATCATAATAGCCACACTGCAAACACACTGCAGACACACTGCAGGCACACTCCAAAACAGTAAGGGTTTGCTTCGTAAAACTATACACGGGCGCCCTTTACAAAGAGAATGCTGGTAGATGACACCTTTGGCGAACAACTTAAAGATGATCCACATTTAAATTGTGCTGGATGATGTGTAAACATGAATACGATGTTCGTTATTGTGACTGTAAAACATGTTTGTTCCACAGTTTATGAGTGCAGTAGGAATAGTATGCAAAAAAGGTCGTATTGACCTTTGTGCACTTAAACTTGTGGAGGTCAAGTGCACTATAGTTCCGGCAAAGGTCACGTGGCCGGAAGTGACCTTTTGGGGGTATGTATTCATCCGCGGTGATGCGGTCTGGTGGTGATGCGGTCTGCCTCCGCGGACAGAAAATAGTCCCACGGGCAAAAATGCAATGAATGCATGTATGGACCCTGGGATGTACTGTACATGTAAGTGATAGGGTCCTAGTGGGAATTGAACCCGTGTCGCTTTATCTAGAGGCCGACGCTCTACCATTAGGCCACGAGTTATAGGCTACAAACCAAGGTTGAAAATAGCATATATATGTCTACCATATGGCCCATACTGGCCCACTGGCCAATGTTGAACCTAATGGGAAATTTACTCCTGGACATTGTAGTATGGGTTGTTTGGTTTTGTTTTTCACATCTCAACACCTAGAACACGATGAGCAGGGTCCCGAAGCGATTGGTTGAATTTCTTTGAAAAAGTCATTGTGCGCATGCGTAGTGGGTAAATAGCGCTGGGAGGACGTTTTGGGGTCTAGGTGAGCCCCTAGTGGACCGATCGGATTGAGTGAGGTATCAATGTGAAGCACACGTGAGGGAGCATCGTCATTCTGCGCATGCGCAGTAGACAAAGGGTTTTGGGGACTAGGTGGGCCACTTGTGGCCCGATTGAGTCGTGTCAGGCATCAGTGTGAAACATTCGTGAAGGAGCATCCGCCTGGACTAGTGTGTCGTCCGTGTTCAACATTCTGCGCAAGCGCAGACAGGGAATTGTGGGAAAAGGGTATGGAAATAGACGTTTTGAGGTCTAGGTGGGCCACTATTGGCCCTATGGAGTCGTATGAGGTATCAATGTGAAGCATTCGTGAAGGAGCATCCGCGGGGGTGAGTGTGTCGTGGAACTGACGCCATTCTGCGTATGCGCATTGGACAAAGTGTATGGAATAGACGTTTTGGGGTCTAGGTAGGTCCCTAGTGATCCGATGGAGTCGAGTGAGGTATCAGTGTAAAGCAGTCGTGAGGGAGCATTCCTCTGGACTAGTGTGTCGTCCGTGTTCAACATTCTGCGCATGCGCAAACAGGGAATTGTGAGAAAAGGGCATTGGAAGGAACGTTTTGGGATCGACATGGGCCACTAATGGTCTTATGGGGTCGAGTGAGGTATCGTTGTGAAGCAGTCGTGAGGGAGCATCCGACTGGGTGGATGTGACGTAAAACTGACGTCATTCTGCGCATGCGCAGTAGACCAAGTGTATGGAAATAGACATTTTGGGGCCGACATGGGCCAATATTGGTCCGATGGTGTCGTATGAGGGTCTTATTTTGAAGCTCTCGTGGAGGAGCATCCGACTGGACTAATATATGTTCAATAGTCTGCGCATGCGTAGTCTGGCCGTAGTATAGAAAGCAGACAATTTTGGGGGTGCGTGGGGGTGTGTTTGGGGTACAAAACCCCTATGGGTCCATGTTTGTGGTTTGGTGGTGTGGGTTCTGCGCAAGTGTGGCACCTCTTCAACATCCGGGACCTCTTCAACATCCGGAACCTCTTCAACATCCGGGTACTCTTCAACATCGGGGGTCACCGGAAGTGCGCAGGTCACGTTGGTACAATAAAATGTGTAATACGCAATGTTTTTGTTGTTGCTCTCTTTTTGTACTAACCAATCAGATTAGTACGTATCACGGACTACACCCCGTAGAGCTACGTAAAGGCGCGCATGTGTGACATGGTCTATAAAACACATCCCTCTGGATCCCACACCTCCATTCTTACTGTTGCATAGCCATGACGAAGACCCATCCCTATGCGACTCGCATTTTACAGTATGCGACCGTGGTTAATTCACTCACGGGTTACAGAGCAGTGGTTCGGTCCATGCTTGCAGATGGCAACGACAACGAGGGGCAAACGCCAGATCCTGAAAGAGTTCACAGAAGCGGTCCTCAAGAGAGTGGACTCGATGGAGAGATGTGCTATCTCTCACCACTACTGGACTATGACAGCCATCCTTGATGCGCGGGCTATGGATCACGGGCGCTCACGCCGGAACCAGCGACGGCTCGTTGGCCTCGCAATGGTCTTTGCCCTATTGACCCTGACGCTGTGGCAATGAGAGTGGGACTTCACCATAAATACGAGACAGTCAGCGTGTGCGTCATTCGGCATTTCGTCAACCATGTCGCCAGTCCTACGAGCCGTTCTTCCCCTCACCTCTGAGGTGGGGTTACACGTGTATGAGGATAAATTACAAGCGTCTAGTCCGTCATTCATAATCCAGCCGTCGTCCATTAGAGAATATCCGCGTCCATAATCCAAAGACCTATTCCACTTTCCACATAACAGTATTAGCACCAAATTCAAAAAGACAATCATAGTATACATAAACATAGGCTTGTTTCCTGCAAGAGAGAAGCGGTCAACAGTTTTCAATGATGCCGGCAAGACATCATGATGTTCCAAAAATATCAAATCCGTATCGCTGATCAGTATTCTTAATCCATAATATTCGTTATAGAGTCGTCATCTAAAAAAAAAGATGTATCTCAGTCACGCTTTGATTGTGACTGTTCATATGAGTACCATGAGGATCTTGAAGTACATGGGTTCATACGGCCCCTAGCCCCGGGTTAAGCGGAATTAGACACAAGTTACGAAACGTAGCGCCATAGATCTTGCACGCTACGTTCGTATTTTGCTATCAGCATGCGATATGTATCGCAAAATTTGAGAAACTTTGAGTGGAGGCGCTTGATGGAATAGCCCTGTTTTATAAGTTTCTGCAACAATGTTGTATCGTGGAAGACCGTCCAATTCCCTACTACCCTGAGGCCGTATCGACTACCGTTACCCTACACCGTGATGGCTGGACCAAGTTGAAAAGGGTGTTGAGCGGTGAGCTCGATGGAGACCTCATCCACATCGAGAACGCCAACTACGTACACCGTGGACCCTTCTTTGCACGTGTGGGGCGTTACCACGATCCTACGCAAAGCTTCACCCTAGACTCCGATCTTTGGACGGCCTTGGAGAAAGTGGTGCCTATTGTGGACCAGCTGTTTACACCGGGCGAGCGGTCAGCTGTACAGTTGGGGTGGTCTCGTGCTATTAAGGACGCGCTTGCTGAACCCAATGAACAAATTATCAAACCTAACAATGAAGCGGAGCCAGACGACGAGGCTATAGACTACCCACCTAGGATATATACAACGGTGGTAGATTACAACGCATGTAAGGGTAGTGGGAAGAGGTGCCGACATACTGACAGAGCCACATGACTTCACAGTATAGTTTTCTGGTTGACCTATTCTAAAGCACATACCAAGAATCTAACGATTCGTGATATGTGTAGTATCTCAGGTACGCTTTTATTGTACCTGTTCATGTGGCAACTTGAATGACATGACCACACGGCCCCTAGCGCCGGCATAAGCGGCATTAGATACAAATCTAGAGAGCTATGATGGATATGCTCTGACAACTCGTATATTGGTAATTGGTGAGCTGTGTCGCTGTGACAACTCGTACACTGGATATTGGTGAGCTGTATCGTCGTCAGATGAAAATGGCGGCATTTAACACAAAAGACTAGTCTGTAAGGCCCGATGTCGACCCAGTATCAACTTCCCACAACTTCAACAACCCGAACATCAGACTTATAAATATAAATAAACCATACTCCCCAGGTCCCTTATCATTTTGTCACCAAGAAGCGCTGGGAGGCGTTGGATAACTTATACTACAGTCCCGATAGTCCGGCAGCCTATAGTGCATTGTCGGCTCTCTATCGAGCGGCCAAACCCCAGGGGATACAACGTGCCCAAGTCCGAGATTGGTTAAAAAAACAAGACACATACCTTACGTTGAGCTGCCTGCCGCCATTTTCTACGGAACCGGGTCATCGTGGGAGGACTAGATGCCCAATGGCAAGCGGATTTGGTCGATATGAGCGCCTTTGCCAAACATAACGATGGGAATCGGTATATCTTGACGTGCATCGATATCCTGTCAAAGTATGCGTGGGTGGTACCCATCCGGACGAAAACGGGGGCGAATCTCATAGCGGCTTTCAATGACATCTTCAAGACCGGGCGCAAACCTTTGTATTTCCAAACCGGCGAAGGTACCGAATTCATCAACCCTTTCTCAAGAAACATAAGGTCTTCTTCTTTCACACCTAGAGCGAGACCAAGGCTTCCGTTGTGGAAAGGTTCAACAGGACATTCAAAGTTACAAGCGTCTAGTCCGTCATTCATAATCCAGCTGTCGTCCATTAGAGAATATCCGCGTCCATAATCCAAAGACCTATTCCATATTCCATATAACAGTATTAGCACCAAATTCAAAAAGACAATCATTGCATACATAAACATAGGCTTGTTTCCTGCAAGAGAGAAGCGGTCAACAGTTTTCAATGATGCCGGCAAGACATCATGATGTTCCAAAAATATCAAATCCGTATCGCTGATCAGTATTCTTAATCCATAATATTCGTTGTAAAGTCGTCATCTAAAGAATGATGTATCTCAGTCACGCTTTGATTGTGACTGTTCATATGAGTACCATGAGGATCTTGAAGTACATGGGTTCATACGGCCCCTAGCCCCGGGTTAAGCGGAATTAGACACAAGTTACGAAACGTAGCGCCATAGATCTTGCACGCTACGTTCGTATTTTGCTATCAGCATGCGATATGTATCGCCAAATTTGAGAAACTTTGAGTGGAGGCGCTTGGTGGAATAGCCCTGTTTTATAAGTTTCTGCAACAATGTTTTGTGACGTTGATTAAAATCATCACATTTAACACAGGATCTAGCAAATGCTACTAAGCGAGATATGTATACGCCATATGCAGGTCCCACTGGAATATTACTATCCAGAAAGGGATAGTTTACGATGTCGAAATTGTAATCATCTCTTTTGTCATAAAGTCGACGAGAGAGAATGCCCGCTTCATTTTTATAGATATAGATATCTAAATAAGATGTGCCTGTAGGGCTATCTGTAGTTTCCTTCAAATCCAGTGAAGGTGGATATATATCCTTCACTGCGTCATTTATATAGCGATTATCCACAGCGAAAAGATCGTCTATATAGCGTTTGGTAAATGAGAAGGAACGGGCTTTGAATGGATGGGTTTTTGAAAGCGCCTACATATAGTCATATTCATAAGAGAACAGATATAGGTCAGCCAACAGGGGTGCACAATTAGTACCCATTGGAATACCTATATGCTGCTGATATATTGTGTTGCCAAATTTCACAGATATTTTTAATGAGAAATTCAAGCAACTCTATAAACAAAGAAACATCCCATGAGTGATATCTCTTGTATGTAGTAGAGCTAAAGAATGCTTTATGGCTTCCGACATTAATATATCTACGATCAGTTTTCTTGAACACAGATACTATTAATGAACTTAGACGGTCAATAAGGTCCTGATGAGGGATTGTAGTATAGAGAGTCGAGAAATCCCATGTGGATACATGTCTGTACGGTATGTGACCTTTAGCATCAAGTTCTTCCGTAAGACATTTTGAGTTTTTCAATATCCACATACATTCAACGCCAGAGTTCTTAGAAATAATGGCGCAATACCTTTCCCAAAATGTTTTTACCTCCTGAAGGGCCCTCGTCAATAGGGTTGAAAGAAGCTTGGTGGTGCAGCTTCTAGAACCAGCTATGAATCTATCTTTGTATGGTGATTTATGCATTTTGGGAGTCCAGTATATTTTTGGTATGTCGTTATGATTGGTTGGAAGACAAATACCTCTTTCCCTGAGAAACTTTTTGTGATTGTTAAATAAATCTTCCAGAGTAAATGCAGTTTGGGAGCAAGTAGACGTATTTGATGAAGATATGTCTACACTCAATTCTTTAACCAGCACCTGGTAATAGTAATATTTACATATGAATATTACATTATTCGGAGCTTTGTCTGCTGGGACTATGACGAATTTACTCTGGAGATTTGCTAGAACTTCCTGCGAATTGAGGTTTCTCAGTACTTGTTTTGCTTGGGGAAGAGTACTTCTGTCAATATTGCGGATTGTTTCAACGACCTTGCTCTTGGTGAGGTCCATCCACTCAGCGAGTACTGTAGGTTCAACTTTTTCTCGCTTAGACCAATCAATAACGTACTGTTCCAATGCAGACAGGACTATCTTCTGGTCGGCCTTCAGATTTATATTTCTCGGCTCTATTTATTTAGGTCCCTTCATCAGGAGTAATCTTAGGTCCTTATCACTCACCACATCAAGATCACCAGTCACAACATGTTTGCATGGTGTATGGATAAAGTTCGACGATTCACAATCACAACTATAGCCTCCCGACGTGTATAAGTTCCAGTCAAACTCCTGGACAGCATTGGAGTAATTGAATATTTTGGTGGCTATAGATTTAGTATACTTATATGAAATGCAAGGAGGTTCTGTGAACTCAAAATAGTTTGGTACAGTGTTGCGTACCTCTGGATCATTCAGGATTCGAGGTAAATTAATGATGTCCAGTCCTTTATCTAAGTAGTTGAGTTTCAAGAAAAGCCGATCTTGAGAGGTTTCGATTATGTTCACTGGACGATACAACCGAAAATACGCTATATCTTGACATACTTTAATGATTTTTGATGGTATTATATTTCCTGAAGACGCAGATTGTTGTATATCTCTGGCTATTTGATCTAAAGCTTCTCAGAGGTAACGCATACAGAACTGTACGTAAGCTATGTATACTATTGGGTGTGTTAGTTAAACCCACTAAGTAATTTAAAGTGATATGATCGTGAATCATCGAACTATTAAACTTTCGCCAACCATGGCTGCGTTGTCTCCGTTGATGGGGTTTAAATAGTTGGGTAATGTTGGATATATTTGAACGGCGGTTTGTAGCATTGCCGAACCCACTGACATTATCATTTAAACCAAACCGAAACACTGACCCAAGTTCTAGCATCCAGAATAATTCCCGCTCTCGGATTTTTCTCTCAAATCCAAACGGGGAATCCTTAGTAGATGGATAGACGACGTCTATGATCTGAATACTAAAGTTATCCCAGCCATGGTCGGGTCCAGAAAAATGCTTACCTATAAGCAATTGCTTTTTCCTAACGGATTTTCTGTGACCATTCACCCTAAGATGGAGTCTTTGGGTGGTCTTGCCAACATACTGTTGACCACACTTCTTACAGGAAACTAAATAAATACAGTTTGTAGTAGAACAACTAAGATCAACATACGAGTTAACAGAATATGAGTTACCAGTTAACGCGGAACTAAGTAAAGCTGAAGTATTAAAGAGTGGACACGTGAGACATCCACGATGTCCACAGTTAGAAATTTTGAAATTATTACATGTAGAATTCGGTGCTAAACAATCATCAAGCGCAATATTACAAGGTTTGATGTCGTGGCCTTGCTTTGCTGTCAGAAATATATCTGTCATTTGGATTGAAAAAGGTCTTAGTGCATTTCGAACTATTAGAGACTCGGCCGAGAAACCTGCACTAAGGTTCCTCGGGTCTGTCTTCATATTTTGTCTTTCTTTTGTATCCATTATGAGTGTTGGGTGTGCAGGGGCCCGGCCTCGGGGACAACTTGTCCACCAGCAGAATCCAGGCATACACAGGTTAAAATTACAAGCGTCTAGTCCGTCATTCATAATCCAGCCGTCGTCCATTAGAGAATATCCGCGTCCATAATCCAAAGACCTATTCCATTTTCCATATAACAGTATTAGCACCTAATTCAAAAAGACAATCATAGTATACATAAACATAGGCTTGTTTCCTGCAAGAGAGAAGCGGTCAACAGTTTTCAATGATGCCGGCAAGACATCATGATGTTCCAAAAATATCAAATCCGTATCGCTGATCAGTATTCTTAATCCATAATATTCGTTGTAAAGTCGTCATCTAAGAATGATGTATCTCAGTCACGCTTTGATTGTGACTGTTCATATGAGTACCATGAGGTTCTTGAAGCACATGGGTTCATACGGCCCCTAGCCCCGGGTTAAGCGGAATTAGACACAAGTTACGAAACGTAGCGCCATAGATCTTGCACGCCACGTTCGTATTTTGCTATCAGGATGCGATATGTATCGCTAAATTTGAGAAACTTTGAGTGTAGGCGCTTGGTGGAATAGCCCTGTTTTTTAAGTTTCCGCACCAATGTTTTGTGACGTTGATTAAAATCGTCACATTTAACACAGGATCTAGCAAATGCTACTAAGCGAGATATGTATACGCCATATGCAGGTCCCACTGGAATATTACAGTCCAGAAAGGGATAGTTTACGATGTCGAAATTGTAATCATCTCTTTTGTCATAAAGTCGACGAGAGAGAATGCCCGCTTCATTTTGATAGAGATATAGATCTAAATATGATGTGCCTGTAGGGCTATCTGTAGTTTCCTTCAAATCCAGGGAAGGTGGATATATATCCTTCACTGCGTCATTTATATAGCGATTATCCACAGCGAGAAGATCGTCTATATAGCGTTTGGTGAATGAGAAGGAACGGGCTTTGAATGGATCGGTTTTTGAAAGCGCCTGCATATAGTCATATTCATAAGAGAACAGATACAGGTCAGCCAACAGGGGTGCACAATTAGTACCCATTGGAATACCTATATGCTGCTGATATATTGTGTTGCCAAATTTCACATAGATATTTTTAATGAGAAATTCAAGCAACTCTATAAACAAAGAAACATCCCATGAGTGATATCTCTTGTATGTAGTAGAGCTAAAGAATGCTTTATGGCTTCCGACATTAATATATCTACGATCAGTTTTCTTGAACATAGATACTATTAATGAACTTAGACGGTCAATAAGGTCCTGATGAGGGGTTTTATAGAGAGTCGAGAAATCCCATGTGGATACATGTCGGTACGGTATGTGACGTTTAACATCAAGTTCTTCCGTAAGACATTTTGAGTTTTTCAATATCCACATACATTCAACGCCAGAGTTCTTAGAAATAATGGCGCAATACCTTTCCCAAAATGTTTTTACCTCCTGAAGGGCCCTCGCCAATAGGGTTGAAAGAAGCTTGGTGGTGCAGCTTCTAGAACAAGCTATGAATCTAGCTTTGTATGGTGATTTATGCATTTTGGGAGTCCAGTATAGTTTTGGTATGTCGTTATGATTGGTTGAAAGACAAATACCTCTTTCCCTGAGAAACTTTTTGTGATTGTTAAATAAATCCTCCAGAGTAAATGCAGTTTGGGAGTAAGTAGACGTATTTGATGAAGATATGTCTACACTCAATTCTTTAACCAGCACCTGGTAATAGTAATATTTACATATGAATATTATATTATTCGGAGCTTTGTCTGCTGGGACTATGACGAAAAAACTCTGGAGATTTGCTAGAACTTCTTGCGAATTGAGGTTTCTCAGTACTTGTTTTGCTTGGGGAAGAGTACTTCTGTCAATATTGCGGATTGTTTCAACGACCTTGCTCTTGGTGAGGTCCATCCACTCAGCGAGTACTGTAGGTTCAACTTTTTCTCGCTTAGACCAATCAATAACGTACTGTTCCAATGCAGACAGGACTATCTTCTGGTCCACCGACCAGTAGTGTGTGCGGACAATATTGCTTGTTCTACCTGTACCATCGATGTTGGGGAAGAACCTTATCTACCATCGTCCACATGTTTGACGTGTGCCCCAAGGCCGAGGACCGAGATGTACTCGTATATGACTGGGCTGCCGCTCATTTCAATGTACAAGTCCCGTTCTGGGCTTAAGTTTTTTCACGTAAAGCTCCCCTCCTGTTCTGGGTTTCAGTTTTTTCACGTAAAGCCCCACTGTTCTGGGCTTCAGTTTTCCACGTGGTTGTTCTCACGTTGTTGTTGTTCACTGAATAAAAAAAGAGATCTCAAAACCCTGTCTTGTGTGTTTTCTGTGTAAGCATGAATGCCCGATGCTTGAATGTGGGATTCAGTCAAACTGGCCTTGGTCACCGCTGAGAAAGTAGCCAATCAGTGGCCTAGGATGGGGCCAAATGTAACCCATGAATGGCCAGAAAACAATGCAAGAGCACTGCAGTAAAATAGAGAGCCAATGAAATCAGCCCACAGACCAAGTACATGTTTTGGTCTAGGTTAAGAGCGGGCATTCCAGCTCAAAAATTTTGACGAGGAGTTACAAGTTACAAGATCAACAGGTGGAGTGAAAAAACTATAGAGGTTCGAGGCGCGGGCAAAGACCAGGAAGACGGCGAGTGGAGACTCGTCCAACACCTATAGATTAAGTTTATTACTATAAGTTCCATGGTTTCGTGTATTTTTTCGTGCCAATACGGTTCTGGGGAAAACTGAGGGTTTCCCACTGGCCATTTCACATAGTGATGGTAATATTGTCGGAGACCCTCCTCTATACATGGATGCTTCGCGAGGACGGATAAAAGTTATCTATTGTCCCGGAGAGGGCCGGATATTGCACCGCGCAGGCGTGCGGTCGGGCCGGGAGGAAACCCCCGATGTTGAAGAGTACCCGGATGTTGACAAGTACCCGGATGTTGAAGAGGTCCCAGATGTTGAAGAGGTGCCGGATTTTACAGTACATGCATTCCATACATGCGGTGAAAAACCCGGATGTTGAAAGTCAGTACATGCATAATGTCTACAGAAAAAATGAAACGCTTCTGTGTTCGGAGGTAGTTTTAGTGAAACCGGAAATGACGTCACACACTTGCGCAGAACCAACACCACCAAACCACAAACATGGACCCGTAGGGGCTTAGCACCCCAAACACACCCACACGCACCCCCCAAAATGCCTGCTTTCTATACTACGGCCAGACTACGCATGCGCAGACTATTGAACATGGGCGACACATTAGTCCAGTCGGATGCTCCTCCACGAGAGCTTCAAAATAAGACCTCATACGACACCACCGGACCAATATTGACCCATGTCGCCCCCAAAATGTCTATTTCCATACACTTGGTCTACTGCGCATGAGCAGAATGACGTCAGTTTTACGTCACATCCACCCAGTCGGATGCTCCCTCACCACGGCTTCACAACGATACCTCACTCGACCCCATAAGACCATTAGTGGCCCATGTCGATCCCAAAAAGTTCCTTCCAATGCCCTTTTCCCATAATTCACTGTTTGCGCATGCGCAGAATGTTGAACATGGACGACACACTAGTCCAGGGGAATGCTCCCTCAGGGTGCACTCCACACTTGCCACCGTTTCGCAAAAGTGGCCCCTAATTTTATAATAAGGAAGGTCGCCCGATTTTGACAGCATGGTAATTCTTCTTACCTTTCTACTAACTGATATCTAGAGTATCATCCTGCTGGACGTAACCAAACGAGGCTATAACAATTGCTTGTTGATCGCACCCACTCGCCACTACAGAGTTAATCGTGTCCGGAATTGAATATCTGGCGGGCCAAAATCCACACTTTTTTGGGAAGCGAAAATGATGATTCCTTTATGGCGATAAAATTTTACAAAAAACGAGTAGGTCGACCCCCTGTTTTTTTCGCCATTTTAAATTGTCCTTTGGACGGGAAACACTTTAACATACATAAGAAGAAAATCATTTCGTACGTTTTCTCTGGGTTGCGGGTAGAATTTGACACATTTTCATATATTTTATGGAGTTTTTCAGAAAAGTTGAAGAAGGTTTAAGGAGGATTGGACGTCTTTCCTCTTCAATTTCAATAGCTCACAAGTCTTCTGAAATAATGGCACGAGTGTGCTCATTTAGAAAATATATACTTTTACAGGGTTTTTATTAAAGATTTTACATCTATTTATGGCCGAAGATCCGAACCCATGCCTGTTTTTAGCCGCACATCATTTAGGTGTGGAATGCACCCTCACGACTGCTTTACACTGATACCTCACTCGACTCCATCGGACCACTAGGGACCCACCTAGACCCCAAAACGTCTATTCCATACACTTTGTCCACTGCGCATGCGCAGAATGACGTCAGTTCCACGTCATACCCACCCCGTCGGATGCTCCTTCAAGAATGTTTCACATTGATACCTCATACGACTCAATCGGACCACTAGTGGTCCACCTAGCCCCCAAAACGTCTATTTCTATAAACTTCGTCTACTGCGCATGCGCAGAATGACGTCGGTTGCACGTTACACCCAGCCCGTCGGATGCTCCCTCACGTATGCTTCACATTGATACCTCACTCAACCCAATCGGTCCACTAGGGGCTCACCTAGACCCCAAAACGTCCTCCCAGCGCTATTTACCCACTACGCATGCGCAGTGCCTTTTAAAAAAAAAATCAACCAATCGCTTCGGTAGACTCGTACCCAGCTCCAGTTCGCTATCGCTCTATGGAGACTAGTTATCGACAGGCATTTTAAATCAGCACTGCACAGTGATTGGCCCATGGTATTCTCCACCCGCCATGCCCCTCTATGCTTGTTTGGACGTCGTGGTAGTCGTAGAAGCGAGGGCTTTATTTAGGAAACATACCATAATCGCTCATCGCTCATCAGATCTTACAAAGGATCTATATAATACTTGGTGGATTGGTGGCCGTAGCGCTCAAGGCCCTTTATCGCACCATAGACGAGTACTGGTCACTAGATACACACGAACAACAACAACACATATTGACATTGGTCTATTTACCGGTCTAGATTTAGACCGGTAATTCAGCCAATCAGAGAATACAAAATGCCTGTCGCTTACTAGACCCCAACGGTGCGTGTGAGTTGGGGGCTAGGTACGAGTCTATCGCTTCGGGACCCTGCCCATCGTGTTCTAGGTGTTGAGATGTGAAAAACAAAACAAAACAACCCATACTACAATGACCAGGAGTAAATTTCCCATTAGGTTCAACGTTGGCCAGTGGGCCAGTATGGGCCATATGGTAGTAAGAGGATCCCATATAACTTGATGCTGAGATGAAATTTCCCACTCGAGAGAAGGAAAAATCATCTCAGCATCAAGTTATTTGGGATTCTTTTTCCCATATAACTTTTTTTAGCCGAAAATATTGCCAACAAAGCACAACAAAGATTTTCAGCTGACGTTTTGTTTACAATTTTACTGCGCAGTTATATACGGTACATTACGTAGGGTGAACAGGCGCAAGGTTTATTACGCAGCAAGATTATTACGCAGCAAGAGAGAGTTCCCAGTTTAGAAATCATTATAAACAGTAAATTTATCGAATTTAGCAGTTGAATAAATTCAGTTCGCCTTGGCTAAGGAGTAAAAGCATTACAGTTTGACGAAAGAGTCAAGTCCACAATGTAACTCGTGACTGAAATGAACTGAACTTGAAAGTTGAAGCAGAAAGCGCGGGTTTCCACAGTTTAATCACTCGACAGTGTAGGACGTTTTTCGCCAGTCGGAAAGTGAGGTAGGGAGAAATTGATAGTTATTGTTCCACCTGAAATAGCACAACCACTAAACAAGGGACCCATGGACGAATATGTTTGGAGGTCATGGGATTCTTCACCTGCGAAACTGAGGGGCGTGGCAGCGGCCGAGGCTGAACTGCATGTAGAGACACGCTGCGAGGACGATAGGCAGATGTATGGCAAGCCAAAGTGCTTTTTATTCGAGAAATTCCGATATCGGGAATTGAATTCCCTATATCGGAATTAAAATTTCCGATATCGGAAATTCATGACCTTCAATTTCCGATATCGAAAATTGAATTCTCGATATCGGAAATTCAATTTCCGATAACGGAAATTGCAATTCCCGATATCGGAAATTAGAATTTTCGATATCGGAAATTGAATTTCCGATATCGGGAATTGCAATTTCCGATATCGGAAATTCGGAGACAATTCCCGATATCGGAAATTGAATTCCCGATATCGGAAATTCAATTCCCGATATCGGAAATTCAATTCCCGATATCGGAAATTCAATTTCCGATATCGGAAATGCAATTCCCGATATCGGAAATTGTCATTGAATTTCCGATATCGGGAATTGCAACTCTAGGGTGCACTCCACACTTGCCACGGTTTCGTACAAAGTGGTCCCTCCCTAATTTTATAATAAGGAAGATCGCCCGATTTTGACAGCAAGGTAATTCTTCTTACCTTTCTACTAACTGATATCTATAGTATCACCCTGCTGAACGTAACCATTTCTCCAAACGAGGATATAACAATTGCTTGTTGATCGCACCCACTCGCCACTACAGAGTTAATCGTATCCGGAATTGAATATCTGGAGGACCAAAATCCGCACTTTTTCTGGAAGCGAAAATCATGATTCCTCTATGGCGATAAAATTTTACAAAAAACGAGTAGGTCGACCCCCTATTTTTTTCGCCATATTAAATTGTCCTTTGGACGGGAAACACTTTAACATACATAAAAAGAAAATCATTTCATGTTTTTCAGAAAAGTTGAAGAAGGGCTAAGGAGGATTGCACGTCTTTCCTTTTCAATTTCAATAGCTCACAAGTCCCCTGAAATAATGGCACGAGTGTGCCCATTTAGAAAATATATACGTTTACAAGGTTTTTGTTAAAGATTTTACATCTATTTATGATCGAAGATCCGAACCCATGCCTGTTTTTAGCCGCACATCATTTAGGTTTCAGATTCAGCTTCAGATTTAGGTGTGGAATGCACCCCTAGGTTTTGTAAAGCTTTCAGGCTTTCATTTCCGATATCGGAAATTCGGTGACAATTTCCGATATGGGAAATTCTATTTCCGATAACGGAAATTGAATTCCCGATATCGGAAATTGAATTCCCGATATGGGAAATTGAATTCCGATATCGGAAATTGAATTCCCGATATGGGAAATTCTATTTCCGATATCGAAAATTGTCACTGAATTTCCGATATCGGAAATTCTAATTCCCGATATCGGAAATTCTATTTCCGATATCGGGAATTGCAATTTCCGATATCGGAAATTAGAATTTCCGATATCGGGAATTGAATTCCCGATATCGGAAATTCGGAATAAAAAGCACTTTGGCTTGCCATACGGATGGCATCCGTTGGTGTTGGTGTATCGATAATGCCAGAAATTTCCATTTGTCGCTGCTCCGAAAGAGAAGAATAATTCAGGATAGACTGGACGTTTTTGTGGCCTGTTATCTGCATGACTTCTGTGGGAGGAACTTTACTGTTGACAAGTTTCTGTGCAACATATTTTCGGAATAAGGGATGAATGCAGCTTCTCTATTTTCGCGCACTCGTGTTGGTGATTTTCTTCTGTTCCGAGAGGCCGGCTGCCGTTTTCATGGATCTCATAATGGCGGCAATTTTATTTTCGCCAACGCACTGATTTTTGTACCATACTTCATTTCCACGTGGGTTTTTACATTTTGGTGCAATGTAAAACGGAGAATCTGCACTCTTGGTATATTCTGGACGTTTCTCTGCGTAAAACTTGTACAGGGTCACGGGACAGCGGTCAGACTGAGTGGAAAAAATTCGAGGATTTACAGTGCGAGTGTCTCGCGGGTTTGCGCCAGTACGGGTCTTGGTCTGCCGTTCACACGAATACTCGAGAAATTCTCGACCTACAGAATCTGTCTTGAGTGTAACATCTCCCCGCTGCAATTGACGATGTTGCTTCACGGCACGGAGGCCAAAATGGGTGGTGTTGTTGAGCCACAGAGTATTTAAAACGCTGTCTGGGGTACTTCGTCCGAGCTGGCCGGTTTCGTACAACTTGGAGATTTCATCGTCGGTGATCGGCTCTGACTTACATGGTTTGTTGCCCTTTCCATCCTTCTTAAGTTGGATTTGTTTGGCTTTTAGAGCCTCTCTCGTTTTTGCAAACTCAATGCTGGTAATGGTGGAATATCCATATTCATTTTGTTTTAAGTATTTGTCGAAACTGGAAATGAATCCACGAAGACTGTCCGGTTCATAGTCCTCTCCATTCTGTTTCCTTACGGAGACGACAAACTGTGCCAATAATTTGCCCAGAGCGATAGGCCCAATATCCTTGATATCTCTGGTTTCACCCAATCCACTTAAGTATTCAGACAGTACATTTAAGTGTGACTTCGTTTTTCGAGCTGTCTCTTTGTTTTCCTGAGCTCCAATAAAAATCATTCAAGTCGACATCAACAAACCTCGTTGTTTCGGTTTGGTCATCGGTAGGCCCAGCGCTAGGTTGATGAAGTTCAATGTCGTCGATGTTCAGTGGGTCCAAGTCGTACCATGGCACGTCAATCATTTCGCCTGAATCCATCGTGACACGGAACAAAGTAAATGTTCCCAGTGGTTTGTGCCGTTTTACGAATGTTCCAACTGCCTTCTGGCTGGATTTCTTTACCCACACACTATCGCCAGGTTTCAAGAAATTCAAGTTGATGTCTCTGTCCATCGACATATTAATCCATCAATTATCGGTATTGTCATAATTGTGTAAAGCAGACGATAGTAAATGTTACTAAAAATAGGCGTAGTATATTTGACCTACAAATTTCATTCATGAAAATACGAAAGTAGTCCGGCATTACTTCTGATTGGCTAGTGCGCGTCACGCGCTGATCTCGTATACGTATATGGGATAAACTTTCCCACAGGGTGTTCTCATATGGATTTCATTGGTTATTATATGGGAAACATATATATGCTATTTTCAACCTTGGTTTGTAGCCTATAACTCGTGGCCTAACGGTAGAGCGTCGGCCTCTAGATAAAGCGACCCGGGTTCAGTTCCCACTAGGACCCTAGTACTTACATGTACAGTACATCCCAGGGTCCATACATGCATTCCATGCATTTTTTCCCCGTGGGGCTATTTTCTGTCCGCGGAGACAGACCGCATCACAACCAGACCGCATCACCGCGGAGGAATACATACCCCCCCCCAAAAGGTCACTTCCGGCCGGAACTATAGTGCACTTGACCTCTGTGACCTCCACAAGAACTCTTGGATGTAAATATGATATACGGATAGATAACAGGTGATTTATTTACAAGAGAAGATCAGAAATGTGATTTCAACCCTGTTCTGGAGGTAAAAACATTTTGGAAAAGGTATTGCGTCAATATTTCTTAAAACTCAAAATTTCTCACGCAAGAACCTGATGCGAAAGGACACATCACGTACAGACATGTATCCACATGGAATTTTTTGACTCTCTATACTACAATCCCTCAGGAGGATCATCTTAATTCATTAATAGTATATGCGTTCAAGAAAAATGATCGCCGATATGTTAATGTCAGCCGCCATAAAGCATTCTTTAGCTCTACTACTTACAAGGGATAGCATTCATGTGATGTTCTTTGTTTATAGAGTTGCTTGATTTTCTCATTGATAACATCTTCGTGAAATTTGGCGACATAATGTATCAACAACATATAGGTATTCCTATGGGTACTAATTGTGGCATCTGCAAATGGCGTATACATATCTCGCCCTGTAGCATTTGCCTGATCCTGTGTTAAATGTGACGATTTTAAGCAACGTGTCAAAACATTATTTCAGAAGCTTATTACACAGGACTATACTACCAAGCGCCTCCACTCAAAAGTTTCTCAAAGGAGGTGTTCGCTTTAGATGGATATTTTTCCCTTCAGAGTCGCTCTCTGCTGCTCTATTGTCTCGCTCCGAGCCGATCGATAAATTGTGACGTAATGCTCAGGTATTCCCCAACTCTTTGTCAGATAGGCGCGGCCAGTCTAATGGGAAATTCTGGTTCATATTCTCATACGGTTACCATTAGTATTTTCATCAACGACCCAGATATTTACGAACAATAATCAGTTATATTAATATATATACCGACTCGAAAACTGAAAAATCACTGCCAAAAGTTCAGCGAACAATAATTAAGGAATTAACTGCAAAAAAAAACAAAACATATTGGCACATGCATAATCACTTGGGAAAGTAAGCGTCACCACTAGTTGAGGGTCATATAAGACAAGTTTAACTTTATAACTTTTCAATTCATAATTACAACTTTCCGCTGCCCTAAGACGAAATTATATATGTGTGTAACATTTAATTTTTTGCTCTGCTGGATCATCAGAATATTCAAATACTGAACAAGTGGTCTGACTTTGTGTGTGGGGTTGTTAGTGTGCAATTTTATTCACGAATTATAATAAAATAAGGGACTATGTGCATTAGAGGTTCGCTGTCTTTATTTCACGTCACTATTACACTTTAAAGTCCAAAATGAAGATGAGAGAAAAAAGGAACAAATGAAAAATAAAAAAATAAATCGGGGATTTGTAGATTCGAACCAAAATGTTGGTTTTCTTTTAATCTGTAGTCCGAAACTGTAACCATTCGGCCAAGCAGCTGTTACAATTATCAACTTGAGGAATCATGTGCCGATTGGCGGCGAACTACACCCTTTCAGAACATTACAAGCGTTTTGACATATTTCAATATATTGAAAATGTGACACCTTTAACCAAAACGATTTTTCAGTATCATTTTGGATCAAACCTACCGCATTTCGATGTGTAAGACTCGTTTTGGTTAAAGGTGTCATACATTATATATGAAGGGAATTCCTTTCAAGAATATCGCCAAAAATCGCAAAAACAAACAAATGCTTATTTTCTAATACTCTTAATATTTTTTTGACAAATCTCTTCTCGGTGAAAATTGAGAATACGAAAATTCAGTATTTCTTCTCTCAAGCTAATAACTTTTAAAGTAAACGAGAGGAAATTATATTTTCGGTGTATAAACGCAACACACTGAGGAAAAAAATACGGTCAAACCGAACACCTCCTTTTGCGATACATATCGCACGCTGATAGCAAAATACGAATGTAGCGTGCAAGATCTATGGTGTTACGTTTCGTAAATTGTGTCTAATTCCGCAGAACCCGGGGTAGGGGCCGTATCATGATGAACTCCTGTATTTCAAGATCTTTATGGTGTTCATATGAACAGTCACATGAGTAGTGTATAAGGAGCAACCTGAGGCTCTTTGACCTCAGAAATTTGCATATGACCTCTGTGACGTCACAGTTGCCATCTCTACACTATGGATGCAAGGGAGACAACTCGGGCATTGGGGGGTTATTGGGGGAGGTGGGTTATTGGGGAGGTGTGCAAAAAAAAAAAAAAGTTCCGGCAAAAAAAAAAAAAAAATGTATTCATGCGCGGTGATGCGGTTTGGCCGCGGTTTTGGCGGTGATTCGGTCTCGGGAAAAAGCTTCCGCGGAGAAAAAGTAGTCCCTAGATAAAATGGTCCGATGGGGTCGAGTGAGGTATCAAAGTGAAGGTTAGGTGAAGGAGCATCTAATGGGCTGGGTGTGGGGTTGACATATCGGCCTTCTGCGCATGCGCGGCGGCCGAAGGGTATGAAAATAGCCTTTTTGGAGCTATGGGAGCCCCTAGTTGACCGATGGGGTCGAGTGAGGTATCAAAGTGAAGCATTCATGAAGGGTCATCTGATGGGCTGGGCGCGAGGTTGAACTATCGGCATTCTGCGCATGCGCGGAGGCCCAAGGGTATGGAAATAGACGTTTTGGAGCTAGGGAAGCCCCTAATGGACCAATGGGGTCGAGTGAGGTATCGATGTGAAGCATTCGTGAAGGGGCATCTGATGGGCTGGGTGTGGGGTTGACATATCGGCCTTCTGCGCATGCGCGGTGGCCCAAGGGCATGAAAATAGCGGTTTTGGAGCTAGGGGAGCCCCTAATGGTCCAATGGGATCGAGTGAGGTATCAAAGTGAAGCATTCATGAAGGGGCATCTGATGGACTGGGTGTGGGGTTGAATTAGGGGCATTCTGCGCATGCGCGGTGACCCAAGGGTATGGAAATAGACGTTTTGGCATCTAGGGGAGCCCCTAATGGTCGAATGGGGTCGAGTGAGGTATCAACGTGAAGCCTAGGTGAAGGGATATTTGATGGCTGGGTGGGTGCATGTAAAATTTTTCCTGAAAAAAAAAAAATACGGAACACGGACTTTATCGAAAAACCTGGGAAAATGCCTATATGGGGTATGAGGGGTATATAGGTCGCCGGGCTTAACGGGGCTTGTCTATCAACAGAGTTATCTTCCCCTAGTTCCAGGGTGGGTGTATGTAAAAATTTTCCTGAAAAAATACGGAATACGGACTTTATCCTAAATTACGGGAAAATGCCTATGTGGGGTATGGGAGGTATAGGACCATCCTGGGAAACGTACTTCTATACATTTGCGGTAGGGTTGTGAGGTCTCGTTTTACTCGTCTCGTCATTTAGAACATGATAGGAAGTGTCCCCGTGCGAATCGGTGGCATTCGTGAAGGGGCATCTGATGGGCTGGATATGGGGTTGAACTATCGGCATTCTGCGCATGCGCGGTGGCCCAAGGATATGGAAATAGCCGTGTTGGGAGCTAGGGCAGCCCCTAATGGACCAATGGGGTCGAGTGAGGTATCAAAGTGAAGCTTATGTGAAGGGGCATCTGATGGGCTGGGTGTGGGGTTGAACTATCGGCATTCTGCGCATGCGCGGTGGCCCAAGTGTATGAAAATAGCCGTGTTGGGATGTAGGGGAGCCCCTAATGCACCAATGGGGTCGAGTGAGGTATCTAAGTGAAGCATTCGTGAAGGGGCATCTGATGGGTTGGGTGTGCGGTAGGAATATCATTCTGCGCATGCGCAGATGCATGTCCAATCAGAAGCGAGTATTTCAAATCCGTCCCAGAGCTCTCGTCCAATCAGAAGCGAGTATTTTGACCCGGTGCATTATGGGACATATCCAAGATGGCGGCACGTATGTTCAAGATGGCGGCACATCCGGTGTCGAAAACTGGCCATTTTGTCGGATGTGGTCACTCAGTGTCGAAAACTGGACCCTGTATGACGTCACTTCCGAGTTTTTCACTAAAAAACTACCTCCAAACATAGAAGAGTTCCACATGTTTCCTCTTAGACGTCCGTATGGTCAACCGCCGGCACCTTTTCCCGCCCCGCCCCAGCGCCCCGCAGCGCGCGCGCGCGGGTTCTCCGGCAGTGTGCGCGCGCGGACGCGGGTCAAAAGGTCAAAGGGTCACCTCCAGGTCAGACGGTCCAATGTCCAATGAGACAATGTTGCGAGGTGTGAGTGAGTGCAAGAATGTATTCATCCGCGGTGATGCAGTCATGTCTGGCGGTGATTCGGTCTCGGGAAAAAGCTTCCTTGCCCAATGCCTACGTACTTTACCGAAGATACACGGACTTTAACGAAAAGACACGGACGTACACGAAAAGACGCGAAGGTGAACGCCATTGTGGGAAACCTCCCACAGACAGGTCAGTACATGCATTTCTATGTTGTTCACGCATAATAAAAGGATTGATCTGTAATCTGTGTTGTTGTTGTTGCTCCCTTTTTTTGGACTAACCCATCAGAATAGTACGTATCACGGACTATACCCGTAGAGCTACATCTGGTCTATAAAACACGTCCCTCTGGATCCCACACCTTCATTTCTACAGAGCCATGGCGGAGATCCAGCCCCATGCGACTCGCATTTTACAGTATGCCACCGTGGTGAATTCATTCACGGGTTACCGAGCAGTGGTCCGGTCCATGTTTGCAGATGGCGACGACAACGAGGGACGACGCCAGATCCTGAACGAGTTCACAGAAGCGGTCCTCCACAGAGTGCACTCGATGGAGAGGCGTGCCATCACTCACCACTACTGGACTATGACAGCCATCCTTGATGCTCGGGCTATGGACCACGAGCGCTCACGCCGCAACCAGCACCGGCTGGTTGGCCTCATACTAGTCTGTGCCCTATTCACCCTGGCGCTGTAGTATTGACACTATAAATACCAGGGTCAGACAGAGTGTGTGTCATTCACCGTTCGACATTTGGACCAAGCATGTCATCCGTCCTACGAGCCATCCTCCCCCTTACACCTTACCAGGTGGGATTATACGTTTATGAAGATTATGTGACTCTGGTGGAAGATAGTGGCGGGGATTGGAGGGCGTCCCCTGAGACTTTATCGAATACGGTGACACTACAGCGTGATGGGTGGACTAAGTTTAAACGGGTGTTGAGCGGAGAGTTAGACGGACACCTGATCCACCTGGACAAGGCCAACTACGTATACCATACTGCGCTCTACCCACGGGTGGGACGCTACCAAGAGCCGGCTCGAAGTTTCCTCCTAACTCCCTCTCTGTGGTCAGCCTTGGAGAAAATAGGCCCTCTGGTGGACCAGTTATTTATACCCGACGATCGATCACCCCACCAATTGGCATGGGCTCATGCTATCGAACACGCACTAGATGAACCTAATGAAAAAAAAGCGGATGGAGAAAATACTACATGTATAGAATGCGCAGAGGCTGGAATGACAGTGTCACCTCATGAAGCCACCCACACACACACATGACGGGCCAGAACGATGAAGAAGAAGAAAAAATCCGTGATGAAGCCGCGGGGCCAATGGCTGAACCCCATGAACAACTACATGAACCCGACGACGATGCCATTGATTACCCCGCTACACTCAGTCAGCCCAATGACATGACCACCTGATCCTTTGATCTCACGGGGTTCTCCCTATAAATACGAGAGACAGTGAAATCTGGTACCATTCACGTACTGACCATGACGGAGCATATAGTACTGGCGTATTTCAGCTTGACCTCCGAGGTTTTCCTGCACGTGTATGCGGATAAGGTCGATATCATGGAGGAGGTGGTGGGAGACACGGACCCTACACAACCGTGCCCGGCTCACATTCGTCTGTCCCGGGAGGGCTGGACCAAATTCAAACGGGTGTTGTCTGGTGAACTGGACGGCGACCTCATCCACTTGTGTCACGATGTGTACATCCGACGCGGCCCTTTCTTTGCTCAAGTGGCTCGGCTAGATGGAGGTACAGTGCATTTTACCCTTCACCCTGATCTATGGTCTGCATTGGAAGATGCCGTGGTGGATGTGGATGAAGTGCTTATCAAGCGGTCATCAGACGAGTTGGACTGGTCATTGACCATGGCCACTGTGGAAGTCCACGAAGAAAATCAGAAAGAAACTCAGGCCCAAGATATACCCGTTATAAATAAACGATAGAGCCAGGGTCCATCATCATTTGTCACCATGAAGCGCTGGGAGAAGGTGTTGGATAACTTATACTACAGTCCCGACAGTCCGGCAGCCTATAGTGCATTGTCGGCTCTCTATCGAGCGGCCAAACCCCAGGGGATACAACGTGCCCAAGTCCGAGATTGGTTAAGAAGACAAGACACCTATACCTTACATCGATCTGTCCGTCGCCATTTTCTACGGAACCGGGTCATCGTGGGAGGAATAGATGCCCAGTGGCAAGCGGATTTGGTGGATATGAGCGCCTTTGCCAAACACAACGATGAGAATCGGTATATCTTGACGTGCATCGATATCCTATCCAAGTATGCGTGGGTGGTACCCATCCGGACGAAAACGGGGGCAAATCTCATAGCGGCGTTCAAAGACATCTTCAAGACCGGGCGCAAACCTTTGTATTTGCAAACCGACGAAGGCACGGAATTCCTCAACAGACCGTTCCAAGCCTTTCTCAAGAAACAGAAGGTGTTTTCTTCCATACGTACAACGAGACCAAGGCTTCCGTGGTGGAGAGGTTCAACAGGACATTCAAAGGCCGCATGTATAAATATTTCACCTATAAGAATACAAGGCGGTACATCGATGTTCTCCCGAAACTGGTGAAGGGTTACAATCGAGCCTATCATCGAAGTATAGAGAGAGCCCCCATTACCATGACCCAACGCAATGAAGCCCAAGTCCGGCGTGTCTTGTACCCCAGGCCATCGCAGCGAACGACGAAGGCGGTGTACAAGGTCGGCGACCCTGTACGGATCAGTAAAGTCAAGGGCAAGTTCGAGAAAAGTTACTTGCCCAACTGGGGCGATGAGCACTTCCTGATTAAACGGCGCCTACCCCGACAGCGGCGAGTCTATGAACTGGAAGATCTCCAAGGCGAAACGTTGCTGGGGACGTTTTACGACACGGAATTACAGCCTGTTGTAAAAACACAGCAAGACTACTACACGGTGGAGCAGATTTTGAAAACGGAACGTCGACATGGCAAACTGTTTCATTTCGTGAAATGGCAAGGCTGGCCCAGTTCCTTCAATTCCTGGGTCGCGGCCAACCAGGTGAAACGACTATAAAACCAGACACCACTGCCGTCCTCCTTCATTCCACGTCCGACCCCAGTGCTATGGACCAACAGCAGCTGCCTCCGAAGATAGCGTCTCGCAAAACGCGCAAAGCGCAAGTGGGCTTTGGGGTGCTATTGCTAACCCTGCTGAGTGTGTTGTACGGAGGTGTGTTTTACGACGTAGCCTATGTCAGTACGTTACTTAACCAACTGAGAACACCAGCCATCAGTGAAACGGGTCTACAGGGAGCACCAGTCGTATCGAGCCCAGTCACCACCACCACCACCACCACACCCCGCGTACAAGCCACGTCGAGCTCTACACTTACACCAAGTACACCTACTACGTCTCAAGACCCACCGGATTTCATCCTTCACAGTGAACCGACAACGACGACGACCACCCACGTTGTACCCACCCCCAGCACCATCTCTGAACGTGAACAGACAACGACGACCGACGTTGTACCCACCACCACTCCAGTTCACTCGTACGAAATTTACAAGAGCGGGTTACCACGACAACGGATAGACCTCAAACCCTGGACCCTCGGTGGCAACATCCCTTCACCTGCGTCATCGCAGGACCGACGGGCTCCGGCAAAACGCACTTCGTCAGGAAGCTCCTTCAACACGCCGACAGCATGATCACTCCACCCATTGCCCGAGTCGTGTGGTGTTACGGAGAATGGCAGGAAGCGTATGCAGCAATGCCCCACATCACGTTCGTGGAAGGCCTACACAACCTGGCCGATTTGGAACCCGACACCTTGGTGGTTGTGGATGATCTCATGGCGGAGACGGATGCACGGGTCACCCAACTCTTTACCAAAGGCAGCCATCATCGACGGCTCAGCATCATCTACATTGTGCAGAATCTGTTCAGTAAAAACAAAGAACATCGGAATATCAGCTTAAATGCCCACTACATGGTGGTCTTCAAAAACCCGAGAGATACCACTCAACTGCTGCACCTGTCCAGACAGATGTATCCCGGCCGCACACCGTTTGCGTTGGAAGCCTTTAAAGATGCCACAACCCCTCAGCACGGGTGTATGCTCTTCGACCTCAAGCAAGCCACCCCCGACCACCTTCGACTACGGACCGGCATCTTTCCCGGAGAGACCCACCACGTGTACATGCAAAAATAATGTAAAGACATCCACAGTGGCGCCTCCAGCTGGGGTTTGTGTGTTTGATGATGGGGAATAATAAAAAGAATGAATACCACAGCAGGGTTGACTTTGTCTGTGAGGTGGATAAAAAGGGCAGAGTTGTGGGTTCTAGCATTAGTTGTACTGGATGTCTGCGCGAGTACGGAAGCACGCTCCCACGCTCCGTGTATTGAAGACGGCCCCACCCGAGTTAGTCCGAACCATTGTACGCGGTGCGGACCCTGACCTTGTACGCTGTCTGTGCGAGATCGGGTACAACCTGTTAAGAGGCAACGTACCACTGACTCCGGCTCAGAAGACCAAGTTGGCCAAGCATAAGACAGGTCTCCGAACCCTAGTCCACAAGCGGGTCCCTCAAACACAAAAGAAAAAGGTGTTACAGAAAGGCGGTTTTCTCGGGGCCATCTTAGCACCGTTGGCCGCTTCCGTGTTGGGTCCAGTATTGGGTGGACTCTTCGGCCGACAATGAACCACACGAAAAAATGGTCCTCGTCGAACCACGGTTCCTGCAAAACCTCCAATCACCCTACCCTGTCCCACCTACGGTGAAGACCATAAACAGCCTCGATGGAGAGATGCAACAGATCTTACAGAGACCGGGGTTAAGCGACAGTGAGAAAAAGTACAACGGTACAATGAGAGGCTTCAACGGTACATGACGTTCATGGACCAATACAAAACCCTGTCTACCCCAGCAACAGCAGCACCACCACCACCACCACCACCACCACCACGTGACAGACCGCTGACCTCAGCACCGCTCCAACAGCCGGGTGAGGTAGCCCCCACAGCCCCACGGTGGGTGGAAGACGAAGTGCTGAAGAGTGTACCTGCCTCGTTCAAGAAACAAGCTGGCCTGGTATTACAACGGATGAAACAGAATCCTAACATGACTTGGAATGATAAAGGTGAACTCCTGGTACAGAATCAGGTGGTCCACGGCACCCACATGACGGATTTAGTGAATGATCTGATGCGTCAACGCAGATCGCACACCGATCCTCGAGGATGGGAGGTCTTCGCTCAAGGCTTGAAAGACATGCATGTACCACAGGAATTGGTGGGGAACCCCCACCGCTGGGCCTTTATGCAGCAAACCCAGCAATCACCGAGTGGCCCACTACCTTCTTGGGAAGTCGAATGGGAACCGGAGTCACCCCCAAAACACCACCACAACGGGCACTTTCTTTTCGCGCCTATAAAAAAACACCCTTGATCAAGACACCCCACATCTCCAGAGCCGTGACACGTAGCAAGTCAACGCGCCGAACACGACGCCGCACACAACCGCCCAAGGCGTGGAAGACCTATTAAAACCAACAGCAGCAGCAGGACAGCTCAGTCGCCATGTTTTACCTGACCCTACCCAGTAACAGTTCGCTGAATGTGTTTCCTGACAACACCGTGGCCAAGTACGTCACCCAGTTACCGCAACCGTTACATTTACCTGGACGCTGGGAATGTGCCCTCGTGGATGTCCAATACCCTTACTCGTGGTACAACGTGCGGGCCAATGAAGTGTGGTACGAGGTGACCTACGAAGGCAAAAACACCCGACTCACCCTGTCCGAAGGCCAATACGATACCCCCAAAGAGTTCATGGGTGGGCTGTCAAGACTGATGCATGATAAGGCGCTACGGGGGTGACGGATAGTGCAGCACGCCTGATAGCCTTGCGCTTCAAGAGAAACGTGTTCTTCGATGTCAACGTACACAACGACAAGGCACAGCTTACCCTCACCGATACCGTGAATGTGAAACTCAGTCCTACACTACAGCAAATGCTGGGTTTCGATCTACAGACGTTCGCTGGTCCCACCCAACACCATGGCGAGATGCCGATGGATATGAAGTTGGGTATGTACGGACTCTACGTCTACTCGGATGTGGTGGACAACCACATCGTGGGCGATATCAACACACCTCTGTTACGGGTGGTCCCCATTAAAAAGACGTATGGCGATCAAGTCACCCACAGTTTCAACCATATCATGTACCTGCCCGTACGACATACCGATATCAACACGATCACGGTGGATATAAGAGATGACACGGGACGAGCGGTGGCATTCGAACGAGGAAAAGTGGTGCTGACACTTCATTTTCGACAAGTACGTGCTCCCCACTTTGCATAATGAAAGTACCTTACGAGTGCGATGCACGCAGCTATGCCGACTATTATGCCCAACAGGCCGGGGGTGGCTTTCCGGTCTTTAGCGGTGCACGCATGCAACGAGGACATGGACTGGGGAACATACTCGGGAGCATCGTCAAAACGTTCCTGCCCTTGGTGACGCGTGGGGTCAAAGCGATCGGCAAACAAGCGGTGCGCAGTGGACTGCAAGTGGCCGGTGATGTCTTGGGGGTACGGCACCCAAAGAATCCTTGAAACGACGGGCCAAAGAAGCGGGAGGCGTCTTGGTGGCCAAAGCACAACGCACCGTAGGGAATAAAAGAGCTGCCCCACCGAGATCACGCACCAGTCGACGACCGACCCCGCGACGACGCACATCCAAGAAGACCCGGGATATCTTTTCTTAAAACATGGCCTTAATCCACGCCGAGTCCTGCCCCTCCACCAACAGTGAATTTGATTTGTGGACCGTACCGCCCACACAAACCAGTGTCGAACAAGGATTATGGGTGGAGCATCTCCCGCTCTCCAGCATCAACGAAACCGGGCCCATCGAGTTCACCCTCAGTAATGCGGATACGGCTTATGTGGATTTAGCCCATACCTACTTGTATGTGAAAGCCAAGGTGGTCAATGGAGCTGGCACCAGAATCGTTGACCAAGCAACGGTGGGCCCGACGAATCTCTGGCTGCACTCGATGTTTCAGCAGGTGGATATTTTTCTCAGCGACAAACTCATCGGTGACTCCACCAACACGTACCCCTATCGAGCCTACATCGAGACACTGTTGTCGTATGGCCGAGAGGCTAAAAAATCTCAGCTGACAACCGCTTTATTCTACAAGGACACACCCGAGCACATGGACACGGCGGACAATGGGGGATATAACAAACGGAAGGCTTTCACTGCGAACAGTGCCTCGGTGGATATGGTGGGTCGACTGCATGCAGACATGTTCATGCAAGACCGGTACCTCTTGAACAAGACCCCCATCAAAATCCGACTGATACGGGCGCCTCCCACCTTCGCCTTGATGGCCACTAACGTAGAGGGGCATGTAGCGGACTATAAGGTTGTCATCCAAGACGCAGTCCTGTATGTCCGAAAAGTGAAACCGAATCCAGCCGTTCAATTGGGACACATGAAAGCCTTGGAAACAAAACCAGCCCAGTACCCTATCCGACGTGTACAAACCAAAGTGTTCTCTGTGCCTGCTGGAAATATGGGCGCCAACAAAGAAAACCTGTTCCTGGGGGAACTACCAAAGCGATTGATCCTGGCCTGTGTGGAAAATACCAGTTTCAGCGGAGCCTACCCAGAGAATCCGTTTGACTTTAAACATTTCGGCATCAATTTTGTGGCCTTGCATGTGGATGGACAACAGGTGCCAGCCACGGCCTTAACCCCGAACTTTGGGCGGAGGAATTTCATTCGAGCCTACCAGAGCCTGTTTACAGCCACCGGTCAAATAAACCAGGACGAAGGGAATATGATCAGTCGGGAGGACTACGGGAACGGATACACGTTGTTCTGTTTCGATCTGACCCCCACCTTAGAGAACGACCATCAGCTGGCCCTGACCAAGCAAGGCAATTTACGGTTGGAAATTCACTTTGCACGAGCCCTGGCGACCACCGTCAATGTGATCTGCTACGCCGAGTTTGACAACATCATTCAAATCGATAAAAGCCGTAACGTGCTGTGTGACTTCTCCACCTAACATGGATACAGACCAGATAACCACCGTGCTGGGGAATGACCCAGGAACACGTAGGGTCTTTCAAGGGGTGTTCGCCCGAGATGTGTTTCCATTAGACCGTATGTATCCGGCTGCTTACGTTCTCAACACGGACCCGATGGATCGACCCGGTGAACACTGGGTGGCCGTGTACTTGACAGAAGAGCAGGGGGAATACTTGACCCGTACGGTCTGCCACCCCTCCATCCCGATTTAACAGACTTCATGGATCAAGGCACAGAGACGTGGTGTTGGAACAGTCAAACGTTGCAAAGCCTGACCAGTGGCGTGTGCGGACAATATTGCTTGTTTTACCTGTACCATCGATGCCGGGGAAGACACTTATCTACTATCGTACAGATGTTTGACGAGTACCCCCAGGCCGAGGACCGCGATGTACTCGTCTATGACTGGGCCGCCCATCATTTCAATGTACAAGCCCCGTTCTGGGCTTAAGTTAATGACAAGCCCCTTGTTCTGGGCTTCCATGTACAAGCCCCTTGTTCTGGGCTTCAGTTAATTACAAGCCCCTTGTTCTGGGCTTCAGTTAATTACAAGCCCCTTGTTCTGGGCTTGAGTTTTCACGTGGTTGTTCTCACGTTGTTGTTGTTCACTGAATAAAAAAAAAATGAGGTCTCACCAAAAAACCCTGTCTTGTGTGTTTTATTCCTAATGCATCAATGCCCAATGTGGAGATTCAGTCAAACTGAAATCAGTGGTGTAGGATGGGGTCAAAATGTAACCCATCAAGTTTAGAAGGCAAGAGCACTATAGTAAAAAAGAGAGAACCAATGAAATCAGCCTACAGACCAAGTACGTGTCTTTGGTCTAGGTTTGGAGCGGGCATTTCATTGAGGTACGTGTATACGGTGAGTGAAGAGGCTCGTCCAACACGTATAGATTATGACTATAAGTTCTATGAGCATAATGCATGAAAGTGGCTTTGAACACCGTATTAGTCAATCAGTGGCCTAGAATGGAGCCAAAGGTAACCCATCCATGTCCAGAAAAAACATTACCCGGGTGTACAAGA